>BGPR01008358.1:2382-19819 GCA_013235015.1 Araneus ventricosus | reverse complement strand
TGCATAACTATCTGTCATTTTCAATACATTATCTTACCAGCCACAAGGACACAAATTAAAGTAGAGAACATTTTATTTCTTTTTACATTGATTATAATATGCACTGCTAGAGTTTTTCTTAACCCTGCGATCACTGAGTTGATTATTTTGTTTGGTGTAAGAGCTACTAATTTAATGATTAAAATTGGGACATTTTGTATTCTATCGAAGGAAAAACTTTCTTTGAAATTTCTAGAAAAAGTGTTACTCTTATCCTTCAGCTCTTGCTATCCAATTTCCACTCAAGCATGTCATAAATCAGAGAAATAATTAATTTCTAACTTCACAGATCTCCGGCAAGATCTGTCATTTTCAATACATTATCTCGAGTTCCAGAAAGACGCTATGGATTATTCTCGTAATGATGTCTGACGTTTGCAGATAGAATGAGATCAGTTTCCGAGTGAATTCTAAATCATTTATTTGGCATCAGATGGTTTTAGATGCAGGAAGAGTCGATGCGATGACAGGAAAAGAATGTTGCACTATGCTTTCTTTCTTCCTTTTCCTTTATTTTTGTCAGAGGTCATTTCTTTAACAGATTCTTTTGTTCTTCGTTGCTTATTACAAATGTCAAAATTATTTCTGGAACGTCTTATTTCATATCTGTTTACAAAAGAAATAAATTGACAGGCCTGCTATGAGGCATATCCTGGGAAATTTTATGGAAGAGTGGATTGGTTTGAGTATACAATTTATAAAACTTTTGAAATATTTTTAATAAAATTGATGTCTGTTCACCAAATAACGGTTTTCAGACAATTAAGCTTTTACTGTAAATGACATTTTTTGCTTTAATTTCTCTCTGTAATATTCTCAGTAAATATCTTAATTGAAGCTCTATTAATTTAAACCTTTCCCTTATGGTCGAAATACACGCTACTGTCCTACCGTCTCGAGAAAAACCCCAGACCCCAGACATGCCGATGGCGGTTGTTATGGAAACGGGATATTCCACTGCATTTGGGGGTGAAGGAAAGGGTTTAATTTCATTTTTCTCAGATTGAACCGGCGGAACTCTCATTTAGCTTTGGACTTCGGTCGAAAAGGAACTCATCACCTAACGATGTGAGCTTGGTTTGCCAAATGTTGCGGTTGATTTTATACTCGTTACCCTCCTTTCTTCGACTCGTCTACTTGGGGCAACCCTTTTCAGGGTTTCGCTCGTGGCGGTAGGACAGTATACCAGAAACATTTACTTCCATCTGAGTACGGGTTGAGAAAGAGATCATGCCGCAATAGCATTAGAATTTCAATCACCACAGGGAATTAATCTGTCAATGATTCTAATCAACTAGTAGATAATTTTTACTGCTTTATGCTGTTGTGTCACATTTTCTGTGATGACTGAATTTACTGTTTATTTTTGAAGAAAAATTAGGTAATGCAACGAGTGATCGAATTGTGCGACAGATTGTTGTTCCTTATGAAATTTTCAATTTCTCGTATACGAAGTTTACAAAGAGAAAGTATTGTAACCTCAAAAAAATCGAACTCGAGATTTTGACGAATCTCCAAGTTTAAAACCTCCCCGAGTCCGAAAAACACAATTTTGGAATTATGTCTGGTTGTATGTCTGTGAACACGAGAACTCGAAAACTATTAGAGCTACGGGGATGAAATTTGGTATGTGGTCTTTAAACATAATTTGTAGGCTAGAGGGGTGAAATTTGGTACACAGTTTTATTATGAGGAATTCAGGTCCGCATCAAACTTTGGACCAAATCTATCAAAGGGTTGACTGTCTGTCGGTCTGTATAATCTCATACTAGCCGCCGTATTGTGTATCGGCTCACGATGTTTGTAAACTTCGGGATATTACTAATGTTTTCAGACATGAATTGTAACAATGTTTTTAACTGCTATTTGTAAAGTTACTTGAAGTATTCCAGAAAGATTTTTTTGCAAATCCTCCTGCTCCGCAAATCCTTTTCCCACCAAAACTCTCCAAAAATTGCATACAGCCATTAAAAAGAAAAGGCCAGGACGATTACGTGAAAGAGTTAATCTTTAGCACGATGGCTTAAGGCCCCATACGCCAAAGCAAACCAAAGCGTGCCCTATTAGCACAAGATATTGTACGATATCCTCACGATATTGTACGGTATTTATAATATCGAATAACATCGTGAGGATATCGTAGAACATCTTGTGCTAATAGGGTGGTTGGCAGAACAGAAATGGGAGGCCCTGCAACATCCACCCTATAGTCCAGATTTAGCCCCCTCGTATTTTCATTTTTTCTTACCTTTAAAGAAATATTTTGCATAATATTATCTAAAAATTAAAAAAATGTCCCATTTTGAGAAAAAAAATAAATGCTCACTTTAAGCAAGGAGGATTCCAGCTAATCAAATGTGTCATGAAAAATTCGTAGCAATATTTCCCACCCACGACGACGAAAGAGAAGCAAAATTCAATCACTGATTCCCGGAACCATGGCTGGAAATAATGCAATCGCATACTTCCCTAACTGTAACTGTAACCTTCCCATATACTGATCCTAAAATGACCATATGGCAGAGGCGAAAGATTCGAACGACTTCGGTCCGAAGAACTCTGGGAGACTGGAATAGCTTTCTTTATGGGAAATTACATTACGCTCATATCTATTAACTTTGACATGATTGATATTTCTACCCGCGGCGTGTTGCTAGATATCCAAGAGGAAAATACACCTGAATTATTTATCAGGAGTTGGTGATATTTCAGTCAGCACTGACGATGGTTCTATTAATATCGGACGCATTTATAAAATTCTATTTTATGAGACGGCGCTGGAGCGACAAATGATGAATCAGATGAATTAGATCAACGGTTTTCAATATCTTAAGATTTGAGATTTATTGTATAGCAACGGATTCGGAAACCCTCCGCGCTTTTGCGCATGCGCCGAGCGGAGTTATTTTCATCAAAATAGGAGGAAAGTGAAGAATGGAAGGGTGATGTTTGCATTTAACTGAGCGTGATCTAATAAAGAACTCCGGAAATGCACTCATACGACTCATTGCATGACGCCCCTTTCCGGTGTAAACTCGTCCAAAAGTGGTAGTCTCTGAAACCGTTGCTGAATAGTAACCTCAGTTTTTATAAGCCGCTTTTCCATTGCTTTTGTTGAGCATTTTCCTTAGCCTATGAATTATGTAATTCCAAGTAACTAATATCACCCATGTATTGGGTTATTTATATATGTGATAAATCGTTCTGAAGAAACATATGTTCATTGTTTATATTAAGTCCGTTTCGATGTCAGTTTCTTTCTTGGCTAGTTTTAGTTAATTAACTATTGAGAACTCTCCAACATGGAAAATTGTGCAAACTCAATCTTCAGGCTAGCCTTTTCTACGAATTGACAGCATCTCTTCGGTCGTCTTTCGCTTTCTATTTGACTTCCTAAAACTATTTATTATTTGCATACTTTAATTATCCATATAAAAGGATGACAGCTGGATCTTGTATGTACGTTTCAGCAGGCTAGCTTTTTCTATGAATTCACAGCATCTCTTCGGCCGCCTTTCGCTTTCTATTTGACTTCCTAAAACTATTTATTATTTGCATACTTTAATTATCCATATAAAAGGATGACAACTGGATCTTGTATGTAGGTTTCAGCAGGCTAGCTGTTTCTACGAATTCACAGCATCTCTTCGGCCGTCTTTCGCTTTCTATTTGACTTCCTAAAACTATTTATTATTTGCATACTTTAATTATCCATATAAAAGGATGACAGCTGGATCTTGTATGTAGGTTTCAGCAGGCTAGCTGTTTCTACGAATTCACAGCATCTCTTCGGCCGTCTTTCGCTTTCTATTTGACTTCCTAAAACTATTTATTATTTGCATACTTTAATTATCCATATAAAAGGATGACGGCCGGATCTTGTATGTAGGTTTCAGCAAGCATATTGAAATATGAAGAATTCTTGATTATAGATACCTGAAAAAAGGGAAATGAAGCAATTACGACCCCCACCTCCTTTTCTCGTTGCATACAAACCATTTTTATATATTTTTTATTTATAATGATTTGTTTCTTGCTAATAAAGAATTTATTAATAAATTTTTCATTTGCTTCTTGACGTACTATGTCGGTGCAATTTTGTATGGTCATGTGTTCCCGATTACATTACACTATTTTAATATCTTCCAAACTAAACTACCATTTAATTCATTATGTGTAGTTAAATTTTGACTGTAAATGAGAGATGCCATCCGGGAGTGAAATGGAGAAAAAATTGATTTTAAGTTTCCATAATATTTACGACTAGCAGTACGCGCACGGCATTGCCCGTGACATGATGACTTCACCAAAATAAAAAAAGCCCAAAGTTTTGAAAACGAAATCAAAACATAGTTATATATTATTGATTTCGCCCTCGATTTTTAGTGAAAGTACATGCAAGAACTTGAGCGAGATGAATAACGTGTTCTTTTAACTAAAGCTATCAGCATGTATACGTAATTAAGATTAGCTGACGCAATAAAATGATCGAGAGTATGACGTGATTTTCGCTTGGTACCGCCAGCCAATCTGATAGTAGAAATGCATTCTGGGTACCGAGAGTAACCTTGGGTCGGACGACATCTTCATCGATTCGGATATGCGAGAGAAAATGTTTTGAACTTATCAATAAAAAATTCATAGAAAATCGGAGAAAAAAGATATTTTAACCATTCTTGTTTCAAAACAGGGATAAATATTCCGGTTTATACCGTAAAAAAATTGAAAATGATAGCTTTATTAGAACGTCGGATGCAAGAAAATAAGAATTGAAAGTTAAAAATATAAAGCAAAACTTTCTATTATTTTAAAATTTCTTAAAAGTCAGTAAATTATGTGGGAAATTCGAAACAAACTTCATTAGAACGAAAATCGTTTGTACTATCCGATGGTGCATTGATTGTTTTTCAGCGATCATTAGAAAAGATACTACATCCGTAAACTTGCCAAAAATAACACAAAACATTTGATAAAAAATATTCTAGATTAAATTTTAATATTCTGGCTTCGAGGTGCATAGAGTCACTATTACGTGGCTGTAAGTGCGATAGATTCGTCTGGACATCCCACAACGCTAACAATGCCTTTTATAAGTATAGATAATGAGTTGTGAAATATATTAATTATTAAAAAGGTAGATGATTATAATAAAATATTGATGATAATAATAAAAATAAGAAAAAATGAAATAATTTTTATAAACACGCTTTCATTAGTAAATGAAACGTAGAAAATATTTTTTATCAAAAATTTATGCATTCAAACAAAATCACAAAAGAGTGAGGTTCTGAAACTAATATTATAAAGAAAATAAATCACAACTGAAATAATAAGAAAAAATTCCTAAATATTCAATAAAATAAAATATATATTATAAATTTTTGGATTTATAACCACTTCATTGTGGAAAATGCCTGTGTTAAAAGATCCTGAGTCCTTTGGATCGAATAAAGCAGGTTTTATTTACAGCATGGTCTATCATACATGGAAAGCAGATTAAATGAAAGTCACTCATATATATAGATTTTCAAGAGGATTGAAAAGATAGAAAGGCAGCCAATGGGGATTAAAAATGATACAGTGAAACAGCGAATTGAAAACATTAATACGACAACCAATCAGATCTATTTAAAAAGGCATAAGGTTTCTGAAACTCAGTGATATGTGCGAATACTTTTTTCTAACATAAATAAATAAATGTCTTTTGGCACTTTGGGTTTTTGAAAAAATAATGTTTTCTGCTTCTTACTAACAAAAGCATGTTTGACAAAAATTTTAGTATAAATTACTTATAAAATTACCTTTATTTAATAGGAATAGTGGTAAGTATTTTTAACATTGTTTTTTCTCAAAATACACAAAAATATTTTTAAAAATTAAATTACGTCTCTTTGACGAAGTTAAATAAAAATAACGACTTTCAGTCTTATTGGAACAAGGCATTGATGTGAGTATTAGTTTAAGAAACATTCAAAACTGAAAAATAAAGGGAGTTGTTAGCAATAAATCTTAGCACTAACTTCTGCAAAAGGCAATTAATTCTTTTCACTAAGATTGGCTTATTGACGCTATAGTCCAGTAAAATGATACATTTTGGTATACAAAAAGTCGAATAGTTTTGATTTTTGGATATGCTGTTAGTGTTGGGCGATTACCGTAAAATCCAAATTTTCGACCTCCTCACGCCAAGGCGTCGCACGTGGCGCACTATTAGAAAAAACATCAAAATTTTGGACTTTTTCTAAGTTTTTTCACAATATCTCCAGAACGGTTGGTTTTTCAGAAAACATTATCCTTCTCCAATTTAAAGTAAAGTAAATTTATCATAGTTTGAGCCTAAAACCATCTCTGTAACTTAAATAGTGACCGAGACACAGGCTTCCAAAAAACTACGATTTTCTCAAAAATTTATGAAAATTGTGATTTTTCGTCAATTTTTTTGAATATTTCCTAAAATAATATAAGGTGTTTAGAGCAAACGTCATTGGATCAGTTTTAAAAGCAAGTAAATTTGCTATAAATAAAGCACTGTAGGATGTTTCCACGACTTATATTTCAAGATATGCAGTTGTTTAACGAAAGGGTTTAGAAACTTTTGACATCATAAAACAATTAAATAGACTCAAAAAATATGTGCTAAGTTTTTATAACCAAAGTTAAAACTTGGGCAGTATTTGTTAGACATAAACCATATAATATATGTTATTTAAAGTTTTTGCCGGGCCAGGACGGAAATCTTCAAGCTCTGTCTGCTGCTCCTTGTCCTCTTCATCCAGCCGAAAAATCTTCTATATCTTCGTATATAAAGTTATTTATTGACGATGGCGTGTCGTCTTCATCTTCAATGCCGTCTTCAAGTAGATTGATGTCTGACACGTTTTCGCAAGCTTCTCCCATATAACAAGTGCACAGGGAAGAACATATGAGACCTGCTTTCCGGCAACCACATGCATTTTTGCACCTTTTCTTGCAGTTGCAAGATATCATTTTCAAGAGGGATTCAGGAGCTGCATCCCTTTCCATTTTGCGTGGTGAGATGCCGAATCGGGTAGGTACCCAGTCTCACTCAAGAGGATTTTTCTCATGTCCTAACCACTTCTGTATCTGAAGGTAAGGTCTTAAGGCATGAAATCGTGCTGCATCCACGGTTGGTGGTAAACATGCTGGAGTAGACCTTGTTTAGTTGCTGATTGCGTGTAGCGCAAGTGATTGAGATCACATGCAGAGGTTCTGGGGTTACTTCCATATAAATGAATCAGAAAAGTTTCGCCTGCCTTAGTCACTTAGTCAATGGTAGCTTCAGAGATGAAAAATACTTGCATTTTTTCTTCCAGGTGTCGGTTTTTTTTCTAAAATAGAGCAAAATTTTGTTTTCCCATGGCCGAATAGTGCACTTGTAGTATCACACCCACTGAAAGCGTGAATGAACAAAATCATTCTGCTGAATTTGTATTTAAATGACGTTATGGAGTATAACACATTTGGCGTCCTCCCTTTTCCACATTTTCGGAAGTACAAGTTTCTTTCACTGGAGCTAACCCCGTTAGAAGGACTAAGAGGTCAACGTTTCCCCCAACCACGAAAATATTGTCATACTGATATCTAACCGAAACAGCAGTTTCAACAATTAATACGTATGCATCCTTTACTGCCTGTTTAACTGTTACATTTGCTTTTAGTAGAAACTTTTTCAAGAGGTCAATGAAACGCACCTTGTTTCTTTCATTTGCTAAAAATTGTTCTTGAGAAGTTTCTGGACATGTGGCTTTATTGAAGATTGTCTCATGTGATGAATGTATGTTTGTTCGTCGAATGCACTCTGAACTTTTGGTGTTCTTTCCAGTCACATAAGAAGGATATCCATCAAGCACTACGGCTACGTTCGATCCGTAATGTGTTTGTAATTATGCCAGATAACTCTTAGCAACTTCTCCGAAATTCGTGTTCCGCTGCCAAACAACTTTGTGAAGTAAGTGGCCTCCATCCACCGCTACAAAATTATTTTTTCCTTGGACAACATCAATTTTGGCTGGTGTGAATGCTGAGAACAGGGACGATTTTGTTCCCATTCGCATTCCCTCTTCACTAAATAGTGATAAAGGGAAAGGCAGCAGTTGAAATCTGAAAAACATCTTCAAATCTTCATCTGACTGTTTGGTTACGCATATTCTGTGGAAGAGGGTTAGTGGGTCCACAGTAATTCTTTCTTTCACAATTTTAGCATTGTTGTTAACAGAAGTACGTGTAATGACTTTATCTTTGCGCTTGAATTTAACGTTTCCGAAGTTACCACCAACAATTTCTGGAGAGTGCCTCGGAATCAAGTTCGTGAGACAAGTGGCAATTAACATCCGCCGTTCCTACTACACCACTGCTTATTGACATCAGTACATCATTTAGGGGGAATGGTATGTGTTGAGAAAACTACCGAATAAGCATTTCAACATCTTCATTGCCTCCAACAATGCAAGAAGGGCGCATATCCACATGCTGCTCACTAGTCACTGAAGTAATATTATAATACTTCTCAACTTCTTCACAGATATTATGAAGGTGGATCATCCCAAGGGTCCATAGAGTGAGAACACGCTCTGTTATCCCACGACCTCGAATCAATCCACCGGAGCTTTTCGTCGTCTTCATGAGGGTTTGTTCTATTGTCTGGTTAGACCAAATTCCAGACTAGAACTTGTACGAACGCCTGGTAGTAAAATATCCGTCTTTCGTGATTTTCTCGTATTCTATTGGATGAATTCTGTCTTCCAAATTCAGCATGTCCTGCATATATAGATAGCCGCACTTGGCATAGAAAACATGACCCGCTGCATGGAGAAAGGGCAGCATCTGTTGAATGGTTGGGATATGAAGACCCCAGTTTCACGTTCTTTCAGCTCCAATAAATTGTTTTATTAAGGTGGCCATGTGGATTCGGGCGTGTGTGTTCTCCGCTATGAACTTAAGGAACTGACCACCTACTTGCTTTTCTTCCTCGTCTCCCAATTGAAAATAATTCCTTTTCTTGATGTTTTGTTGATACCAAGCAGCGCGCCGTGGCGTCCCGAGGTCGAAAACTTGGATTTTACGGTATGCATCCAACAGTAACAACATATCCCAAAATCAAAACTACCCGAAATTTTGCACAGAAAACTCCTATTTTCTGACGGATTTACTGGACTACTAGGAAATAAATTCTATGAAAGCTAGACTAATATTTCAATAAAATAAACTATTTGCCTTTCATAAGGCACAATCATATATTTAATATGGTAGAAAAATACCCCTCAAAAGTTCTCACTTAAGTAATAAACCTTATTCCTTGAAGATCTTTTTTCACTTCTCAACGAGTTTTTTTTCTCTACTTTGAGAAATATGAATATCATTCGTAAAATACAGCTGTAAGAGATAACACCAATGAAAACTCTCACATTTAAAGAAAGAAAATTTAATAAGGAAACAAACATTAATATTTTCTTTTTTTGCTTTCAAATATCTTAAATTAAGAACAAAAGCATTTTCCCCCAGATAACACCATCTGTTTTTGTTTAGCTGCATCATTTCTAACTTTGTTTTAACGCATTTTTTAAGATTTGAAAATACATTGGGAATTGTTTTAATAGAATGAATTAAGAATTTCTATTTTTCTTTTTCTCACTGATTTTTCTTATCAGAGTTTTGTCTAATCTTATAAATTCGCATAAAATAGTATATAAGTTTCTGGTTCATGAAAAAGAAATATTAATTATTTTTATTTTCACTTTTAGAAAAATCCTGGGTACACAATACTTAATTCTTGATATTTTAAAGTTACGGTTCCAGATTTCAGCTGTCGACGATTTTTATATCAGTAAATTGCCATGCCTTTAAGATATTTTTAGTTTTACAGATTTTAACAAGGAATTTTTCTCTTTAAATATTGAAATTTGCAGAAAAAGAATGAAATAGCATTGTAGTAAACAATGTAGGAAATTTACTTTCAATTGAAAGGCATTATTATATGTATGTTTTGCTTCAAATTGGATTCTCGCGATAAACATAAGTGTCTATAATATCTAACGTCTTACGCTAAGTTGTTTTATGCTGAATTATGAAGTCACCTTCTTTTTCCTCCAACAAATTTAGCTATGGAATCCGAAATTAAATTGATAATGCGCATTTTACGTATATTATGTCACCATGAGTTGACTTCATTAAACGAAACAATTTATTTTTCACTATATGTCCATATAACTTCTGTCCTCCAAATAACTTCGAAACGGCGACAACTACAGTCATAAAAGTGATTCGCATTCATTATAAACAGGTCATGATGTTAGCGTTCCTATTTCGAAAATGGTATTTGGAATAGGAAAAACTGTATAACGGAATCTGATGACAAATATATGGGCTAATGTTTCTAACTGAACATTATTTTACGCTGTTTTTTAACTTCATGCCATTTTTTTCTCCTGCTAAATGCAAAATGGGATAATAAATCCAATTGACGTGACACATGTAACGTGTGCCTTGTGAAAATCAAGTGCCAAATGTTGTTTGTTTTTGGGTTTTATAAGAATAAAATATATTTAGGGCCTTAATTTTTTCTTGTTAAAATAAATAGAGTTCTCAAATTTGACATTTTCAAGGCACTGTGTTGTCAGAAGTTAAAATCACAGAAAATCACTTTAAGACCATACCATCAGTAATTCCTAAAATCCATTAATTTTATTATTGAGTATGGAACATTTCGCTTGTATTAGTTCAGTGGCAAAAACACTGCTCACCTATTTTAAATATCAGAATAACCAATATGTTTTCATTTATATTCATGTCGAAAGTTATTCCTTCCTTTTTGTAAACGCTTAGCATTATATCGGCATATTATAGGGCGTTTCACAAAAGCGTGACCAAAATGAAAGAGTAGATCAGGCTTGCACAAAGAGGTTATTTTCACAACAAACAAGTAATATAAAATTTTTTTAAGTCAATTCCTACTTTAATAATTAATAGTTTAATAGTTTCCGAGATATAATGAAAAACGTACTGCGCATGCGCAAAGATATGACTAAAATATGGGGGTGCTTCGATGATCCCATGGGCCATCCGTATACCCAAGAACCAAGTCTGTAATGTTAATAGTTTTCGAGATATAATGAAAAACGTACTGCACATGCGCAAAGATGTGGCTAAAATATAGGGGTGCTTCGATGATCCCATGGGCCATCCATATACCTAAGAACCAAGTCTGTAATGTTAATAGATTACGAGATATAATGGAAAACGTACTGCGCATGCGTCATGCAAAATATGAAATGACAGACAGACAAGAAAGCGAATTAATATTGCATTGTCATCTAGTTCTGAGCTATGTTTAAAGTTTCAAGTCTCCAGCTCATCGAGAAGTTAGTTTAAAATCGATTGCAAAATTTGAACAAGATATAGGGAGAGTGTGAACTAATAGTAGGAATTGAAAAATGGAGTCGGAAATGCGAAGGGGATTCACTACAGGGGCTCTTTGTCAGTGAATTAAGCGAAAATAATGATACACCGGATGAAATATATAACACAGATTGTATAAAATACAAATTTACAACAGCGCAACAAACCAGTTTCATGAATAACAACATGCGAAGCGTGATTCGGTTCAGGCATCAAGTCTTAGGGACACTGTCTAATTTCCCTCTAACACTCCGGGAGTCAGTACTTCAGTACCCTATATACTTTCAAAAATTCAATTTTTTTTATTTTTATGTATTTGAAATCTGCATTCCAAGACCTTTCCAACGATATAAATCTTTTCCTCGTATTCACATTCGAAGTAAATTAAAATAAACTGCAAAAAATTGTAAACAGACCTTTAAATGACGTGCCACGCCCACTTTGACAGATAAAAATGTAAACATTGGACCTTTAACCCTTTGGGTACATTTGACAAGTGAGACTCGTCATCTGCTTACTTGGGCGAAGTTACGGTGGACGAGTGAGACTCGTCATCTGCTTACTTGGGCGAAGTTACGGTGGAAGAGTGAGACTCGTCATCTGCTTACTTGGGTGAAGTTACGGTGGACGAGTGAGACTCGTCATCTGCTTATTTGGGCGAATTTATGTTAGACGAGTCTGACTCGTCATCTGAATTTAAGAAGAATTATTGTAGCAAGTGGTCCTGCCAAATTATAATATCCGTGGGCGTCCTACAAGTAGCGATGCGCCACATCGTTCGCAAGCGAAAAATTGGGCACATTTTCCGGAGAATATTCCGGCAACAGAATTAAAGAAACACCCTACAAAACGGTGTCCCGTATGTTAAAAACATAAGATAAGAAAAGAAACCACTTGGCAATGCAAACAATGCCAGGTATCTTTGCATTTACCGACATGTTTTGATAAATACCACACGGTGCAAAATTATTAGACTTTAAGTTGGTTCTTGTTCTATATATTTATTTATATTTTGTAATTAAAATGCTGTTTCAAAAATATATTTATATCACCAATATAAGTATATTCCAAATAAAATGTATTACTTTTACATATTAATCCATATAGCGACAAATTAAATCCGTCCCCCATGGGCGTAAAAATCTTCAAATAATTCAGTACTCAAAGGGTTAATCTAACTCTGCATCTGCAAAGCATCAAGTTTATTTATCATTTGACTGCGAGCAAGCGGCAATTTAACTGTTTCTGCATGCTTTCTTGGTTTGATTACATTTTTTAGCGTTCTGTATAATACTTTCAACCACGTTTTATCTTGGATAAAAAATAACCGCTGCGTTCAAAAGTTGTAACTCATCGTTTTTGTGTTCTGTGCAATCGAATTAAGTATTAATTTATAGTTATTTTCAGTGATTGATTGGAAAATTTAATTATGCCACGTTCACAAAGAATTTTCAAAAAGAGAAAAGGTAATAGAACGTTCTGAAAAGTTTAGTCCTGGGGTGAAAACTTTTCGCCAAATGCACAACAAACTTGTGCCAAAGAACGAAAGATACCCAATATTGAGGACAGTTTTTCAACTGAAAATACAGGTAAAGGAGTTTTAAATTCTATTATAAACCTGAATATTCTTGCACATATATTTAAAAATTGTGTAACTTGCAAGAATTGTAACAGTGGTTTGGAAATGCAAGTGTTGAAAAGCACTTCTGGTCTTGCATAGTGACTTTCAGTTAAAATTAAAAAACAAGCTATATTCATGTAAGAGTTTCACTCAGCATCAAGATAAATGTCCACTTAAACTGTATAAACAAGGTCAAACATTGATCAATAATAGATTGCGAGAAAAAGGTACCTCAAAATGGCGAATTTAACATGGGCGGTATAGGGGGTGCCGACTCCCCTTGTATTACAAAGGTTTGTTGTTGATACTGTGTCCTACCTCCCACTATCGTATCTCTCACATATGACTTGTAACGTTGTTATTCATGCAACTGGGTTGTGTTACTATTGTTGATTTGTATTCCAATCGATCTGAGTGGTGCATTTCATTTGGTAAATGTCGATCCGTGTGGTGCATTTCATTTGGTAAATGTCGATCGGTGTGGTGCATTTCATTTCGTAAATGTCGATCCGTGTGGTGCATTTCATTTGGTAAATGCTTTTCTTTTACTCGTATTATTGGCAAAGAGTCCCCTGTAGCAAATTCCTTTTGCATTTCCGACCACATTTTCTATTTCGAAGTGACTTGTCTCTGTAGGCCTGACGGTCGCGGTGGCCTAGTAATAAGGTCTAGGCTCTGGGCTCGGAGGGTCCCAAGTTCGAAACCTGATTCCACTAAAATCCGTGGTATATTGGACCTGTTGAACGTTTAATGGAAGGCAGGGGGTCAAACGTCTGCCAGTCGGTGTGGTGTGGAAGTTAGAAGAGGGTGCGCCGACTCGGGTGTCGTCCTCGTCATGTGACCGAGGTTCAAAATTACGAGGTCCGTCACAAAATAGCCCTCGTGTTGCTATAAAACGGGACGTTAATATAACTAAACTAATTGTGGGTCGACCTACCCTTCCGTTTTGGTCGCGTTTTTTTAAAATATTATGCATAGCAACAAACCGTGCAGCACAGGAAGTACAGATTCTGCTTGGGAAGGTTTTTCTATCCGGGCGAGAGATTAAACTTTCATTCTCCTCAAGAATTAAATAGATGGGAGGTTTCAATTATCCTGATGATATGTTATTCTGTGCCCTGAATAATGTGTTTTATCTCGTGTGGCATGTTTGACAGTTAGACTGTGATTGGGCGCTAATGCTTTCTATAAATTAATTCTAAATTCAAGTTCCATTGCGCCATTCTAAACTCCATGGGTGGTTTAGTCTTTTCTAAATCTATAATTCTAATTCTACTTTTAAATCTCAATAATTCAATCTAATCATTACAGTCAGTGGCGAATCCAGGATTTGGATCGGAGTGGGGGGAATGAGGTATAAAATTTTTTGGATCGTCATGACGAATGTCAAACCTCATGGCTTATGTAAACCAAAACACTTTAAATTTACAGAGTTACTCACCTGACAATAAGACTCATAAAGAACTCTAACAATTTTTTCGAAAATTTAATAAAAAACCCAATGAAATAAGTAGCAAAAACATGTTTTTGACCGCGTCAACGCTACAAATACGAGTGGAATGACTATAAAAGCGGGAAAATGTTCGAGCCTGTCAAAAGCGAGGAAGAAAGGCTGTTACATGTTTTTAAAAGGGAGATAAAGAAAATACAGCTGTAGTGATTTTAAATAAAATAAAGAATCCTGGTTTAGCTCTGAGGGGTTGCAGTCCTATAACCCCCTGGAATCGCCGCTGATTACAGTATTGTATTTATTGCTACACACAAGACGGGTACAACACGAACAAGGAAGATACACTCAAGTCAGGATTCTAAGGGCTATGCGCATGCGCCAAGTCGACCACAGCTGTTGGGGGAAAAGGCTTTAGACCGGAACAAACTGTTGAAAGCGGTACTTTTACTACATTAGATTGAAAACGGAATAAAGGATTTACATGTTTCACGACGTTAATTCCTTTCAAAATACGATAGATTGAAATTTTATCTGTCTGAACATGAAGTTGATCATAAGAATGTTTCACCTGTCTGACAGCGATTATTGTAGTTGTGGTGGAATTGGCACGGTACTTCACTATGCCACGGAGTGTATTTATACAGTGTCTTGGCATATGAGGAAGCCAGCGCCAAACTTCGAACAAAAATGGCTGAAAGGGGTTGCCAATACAATCCAGGCATAAAATTCGCGGGATTATCAAATTCATTAGCGAAAACAGAGATCTTTTCCGGCCTCCCTAGCCTTCAACTTTCCAGTGAGCTGAACTTAGTAGCCCAATTACCGGACATTCCCCCTTCAAATAAAAGAAACGTATAACAACATCTAAAGAAAAGAAGACTTTACGAAATAATAGTGTAAAAGTGAAAATGCCTGTGCTGTACATAGTGTATATATTTCCTTCTTATTGTTTATTTTGTTTTTCTTAAATAAAATTCCCGTGTCTTGCCCATCAAACCGTTCAGTGACCGGTCTGGTCACGGGTACGGGGGTAAGGGACGGCGTTCTGTTCTGCAATAAAGCTTATTTAAATATTTATTAAACCATACAATTATCAGTCGTGTATTCACAATTAAAGGATTCAATTCCAGAAAGTTTCATTATCGAAGTACTGTTCCAAAGCTGCAAAATCTGTAAATTAAATTATTCTCAATTTCCGTGCCTTTATTTAACTTCCATTTCAGAAGAAAGTTTTAACCAAATATCTATAGAATCAGGAAAGGAGGGAAGTATTAATCTTTCCTCTCGTTTCTAGATCTTAACAGAATCTCGTCGGTATTTTCAAAGCTTTTCAGAAGAGAACTCAACCCCAAATAGTTTAAACATGTTTGAACAAAGACCTTGGAGAAAGTGCCATGTATTTGTCGATGTTTCTAGGGTAATTGCAATGAAATGGTAATCAATTCAGCCTGTTCGCTTGGTCTAGTCGACGAAACTTGATAAATAGTTGAAAGTATTTTTCTTTACGTATAAACCGTTGAGTATTACACGCTTCAGTTGCTGAGATTAAATCATTTTTTTCAAATCATTGATCGCATTTCTGAACTTGTTTCTAAAATTTATCAAATAGTTTCTTCCATGCATCTGAATAATTTAACATGTTTGAACAAAGAACTTGGAGAAAGTACCATGTATTTGTTGATGTTTCTAGGGTAATTGCAATGAAATGGTAATAAATTCAGTCGCTTGGCTTAGTCGACGAAACTTGATAAACAGTTGAAAATATTTTTCTTTACGTATAAACCGTTGAGTATTACACGTTTCAGTTGCAGAGAATAAATCATTATTTTCAAATCAATAACCGCATTTCTCAACATGTTTCTAAAATTTATCAAATAGTTTCTTCCATGCATCTGAATATTAAAGAACAATTACATCAAGAGTATGTCGCGCACAATAGAATTTGTGACAAATCTTTCTTTCATGTCAAAACTTATCTCTCTGGATTCTCAAAGAATTAAAATGTAAGAAAATAAATTAAATTTTGCATTTCCTTATGGGTGGTTGCAATCTATTTGTTATTCAAGTTTATTGAAGCGGTAAAATAATTCCCATTCCAAACTATTCTTCATACTTTCAGTTAAAGACAACTGGTTGATTGTGTTTGCTATGTGTGTGTGCCAGAATGAAATTGAAATTAATTATATAAAGTTATTTGAAAGCAAAATGAAAGAAAATAGCGCAGAGTCTATTTTAGTACTTCCACTTACTAGCTTATTAGGTAATTTCAAACTAGCTGGAAAAATTCAATGTAAGTGAATTATTATTATTCTAAGTATTAATAATATAAATCATCTTTCGTGGGCATTTTCTGATACATAATTGGGGTTTATACTTTGAATTATCGCGCAGGAATCTTCAATTTAAAAGAATTTATATGCCTTAGAGAATTAATATAAAGTTTTTATTTTCAGTTTTTAGTGAAATATTAATTGACCGCAAAAGGAGTATAAAACTATTTCTGAATTACTACTCCTGTATGAAAGGCATTAGTAAACAATATTTTTCTTATAAAACTAGCATAAATAGGGTTTGTAAATAAAACAAGAATATATAAAAGGATGTTAGAGCAACAATTATTTTAAACAAAACGATTTTAGATACTAAACAACCAAAATAAAGTGGTCCCAAGTGGTCTGGTTTGCATAAATCCATATTTTAATTATCTTTTATAAAACCGAATCAGTCATCTTTAAGATACATTTCTCTTCAATTATTGCAATTAATACGTTCATCACCACGTGAAGCAAGTGTGTTTCACAAGTAATTTATTTGTTCGGGACGTTAATGACCACGTGAAGAAAGTGTATCTCACAAGTAATTTATTTGTTCGAGACGTTAATCACCACGTGAAGTAAATGTGTCTCATAAGT
>BGPR01008357.1:47967-64261 GCA_013235015.1 Araneus ventricosus | reverse complement strand
TAACAATCTTTCTGAGAACCCACTGGGAGACCGGCTATTTCTTTGATGACTTGTTTGTTTTATATAAACTGCAGCGAATCCCTATAATTAGTTTCACGTCAGAAAAAATCCCTTCTCATTTTCCCTATTGGATATCTATCTGCTTCTCAAACTACCATTAGTTGTTTCAGCCTGCAATGTAAAAAAATCTCCCTCAGGTATTACAAACACATTAATTTTCATTTAGAATCCTTCCGATTAGGCCGTGATAAATTGTTTCGATAACAAGCTTCCAGGATATTTTGCTATTTTATTTAGGATTGATCCCTTTAATTTTTCAAATATAAAGCTGAGCTGTGAATTAGTCTTCACCTTCTGAAATGGTGTCCTTTCAGGATTGTATGTCAACAATGTTTGCTATTAATTCGAACCTTTAGCTCCGTTTTGTTGCCGTAAAATACTTCAAATGGAGTTTTTCTTTTTCCCTTGGGGAGTTTTAGATTTAACAGTACTTCATTTCCAAATCATGCAGGTACAGAATGCTTTTAAAAGTTGGATGAAGTAGTGCAGATGGAAAGATACATCGTTTATAAAGCTGTTTTTGCAAAGCATTACAGAGGAAATTGTAAACCTACTGCTTCCCAAAGTATTTATTGCATGATAAGTAACCTGCTGCGCCGAATATCGGAATTACTTCATTGATTATAGCGAACTCCATACAAATAAGTATTATTTTCAGTAATGAATTCGATATGAACAAAATTTTTGTTGCTTAATTACGTCCAACTATCAATTCGATTTATTTTTTTATGATTCATTAAGGGAAAATTGTCACGGGCGTAATCATTTTGATAGAGAAATCGTTTTTATGTTTGTCTAAATTTTTATGTCGGAACTTTTTTTGTCTAAGTGATTCTATTATATTTTAATTACTTTTGTCATATATCATTACAATTCCAA
Source organism: Araneus ventricosus (assembly GCA_013235015.1). NCBI lineage: Eukaryota > Metazoa > Arthropoda > Arachnida > Araneae > Araneidae > Araneus > Araneus ventricosus. The sequence goes on along the minus strand of BGPR01008357.1, from coordinate 63,322 downwards.
TTTCGTGATTTCAGGAACATTGTTTTCGTATAACATTTTGACTTTTATAAGGGACCATAAGCTGGTCTCTTAGAATAATTTGCGTCCTCACAAAATTTCTGAAAAAGTATATAGTAATAAATAGAATGACCAGACAGGCATTGACAGATATAGACTGCATAATTTTATTTCATGTTATGCTTTTTTTCTCTTGGGAAGTTGCAAAATACTTTGAAATTGGCGGAGTATTTTTTTTCCCTTTTGTTAGAGTATGTGGAAAAAAATTATCTTAAGATATCAGTATCATAGCAAAATTCTGCATTAAGTTAGAACAAAAATTAGCCTAAAATATCTTTTTCCTATCAGAACATAGCATCAAGTATAATGGTACAAAAACAAAAAATTCGAATTTTGAATATAGTAAATGATAATGAATAATTTCACAAAAAAGAATAATGTGGGATATGAAAAATACTGTGCAATATTGGAAAGTCAATATTTTTGTATGTATAGCATTTTACAGTGATTCAATATTCGAAATATTATTGCAGAAAATTGTTTAATAATGTAGGCTACTTGAGCCCTGGGGCCCCATCAACTATATCAATAATTACTATTTATGTGTTATTATTATATACTAACCATAGTAATATAATACCTCATATGTGAATAACCAATTAAATAACATGAAAAGGAAAAAATATCGAGAAATAAGAAGTGTCGAATGTAAACTACTGGAACTTAAATGGTTTCTAAAATTATGGAAATTTTATAATAATACACTAAGAATTCCGAGCCATTTTTTATTAAATTATCTCGTGTGAGTTATTTTTCAAAACTGTCTTAATCAGAGCAGTATGTCCCAAAATATTCTTATATTAGACAAATTTTTCTAAAATTTTTATTCTTCCAATATACGAATTATACTACATAAAAACCTACTGGTATTGAAAAGTATATATTAATTAATAATTTTTATTTAAATCAGCATGACTCGTATTCTTTTCACTACATTGTGATCAATCGCTGCTTATAATGACAATGTGAATTTGTCAATTCATCTAATTTGTTGCCAAAGAACGGGAACTACAACCAACAACAAACATAAGCTCTGCATTTCTTTTTCTGCAGAAACGAAAGTAATATGTCTTTGGCGAGGCAGAAAAAAAATAGGAGTAGCTGACAAAGGAAATTGACCGAGTACCTCAGCTCATTAGTCGGGAGGTAAACAAGTGGGCTTCTTTAATTCTTCGGTTAATTGGAATGGCCTGCCTCTAGCTAATGAGCTCCGTCCGTCATTATTAGAAAGACAATGAGACGTATTCCCTGGACAGAGGCTTCTTCATTGGGTTGGTAAGCAGATCGAACTTTGTACTGGATTGCGAGGAAGACAGTATCCTTCTCCAAGAGGATTTACTTCCAGCAGTCCTCTTTATCATTTAAGTTATTCATTAATTAGCCAATAATACTGACTCGATCAAAATTGCAAATGCACGCTGAGAGTCCTTTATTTTATGGTGCTTGCTAATCTTTATGTGGCTTTAAGCTGATTGGTGCATATTTGCGTGCATTTTATCGTATTTTGCATAAAACTGCAGTTTAGACCTCGCCATTTAGGTGTCGTTAGTCTTTTTGAATAGCGAACGTTATTTTGGCCGAAAAACATTCATGGATGCATTTTCATTCCAAAAAAATTTGCAATCCCCGAATTGGGTTCAAATAAGAAAATGTAAAGTTTATCTTTGGTAAATCAACGAAATTAAGTTAACATACATCCCATTTTAATGAAATGTTTAAAATAAAGACGATTTTCCTAAATATATTTGGTTACAATTATCAGAGAATCTGTTTAAGAAGAAATCGTGAAAGAATTCTTGTGCGTCGTATTTTAAATGACCGCACTTTATCCACAGTTTAAAAAGCTCCGATTTAGAGCAAGGGGTAATCTTTACGACTATGAACAGTTCAGAAAGCTAAAGAAAAAGTGAATATGCAACTAACAGAATTATAAAGAATTTCTGAATCTTAAATTGTATGATAGATTTGCGAATCTGTCACTATATTTACGTATGACAAATAGTTAATGTACCTGCTCCCTTAGTATGCTTTAATTTTTTTCCAATTTTTATTTCCAAACTTGCATTTTAAATATTATTGTTTTTCCTCCTATATTTTAAATATGAATGTTTTTCCTCCTATATTTTAAATATGATTGTTTTTCCTCCTATATTTTAAATATGATTGTTTTTGCTTCTGTATTTTTAATATGAGTGTTTTTGGCTTCAAATGAGAAGCGTATTTCCTTTCTTTCCAAATCTTAGTATCTCTAGCTATTCGAACAAAAATATATTTTCTTTTGTACCTAAACAGATTCTATGGTGCTGAAATTTCGCCTTCGAATTTTTAAGAATTTTTTTTGGAGACGTGAGCTTATTTAAATGTTGCTAAATAACCATGGTGTAATAAGCCATGTGCTTTGAAAAAAGAAAAGTCTACTCCTTGTGTAAATGTTTTTTTCTGTGCCCGTTGACACTCACTATTCCACCAAGGCTTACCCTGTCTCCGATTATTGCCCTTAGAGCATGGAATAGATTCATTGGCAGCGTCGATGATTGTTTTTGTGACCAGCAAGACAGCTTCATCAATATCACTATTTTCTACCATTTCGGATGTAATTTTAGATAATAAGGAAAACTTTACTCAGTTTGCGGCAGCGAACACATATTTGCGAGGTAAGTAAGAGTTATAGTGACCGGTTCTGTTATCAGTTAAAATTATTGGAAAATGATCACTATTGTGCAAGTTATCGGCTATTGTCAAATCAAGAAACGGCAAAATGGATGGTGAACAAATGGCAAGGTCTATTGCATGAAAGGACCTTGTGGGTTGGTGAAAATAAGTTGGCTGGTCGGAATTTAAGAGGCAAAGGTTATGATCTGTAATAAGCCGTTCAATTTGAGAGCCGCGGATATTAGAGTCCGGGCTGCCCCAAAGAGGACTATGAGCATTGAAATCGCCTAGTAGTAAAAAGGGCATCGGAAGTTGGGAAATTAGATTGTTTAGATGTGTTTGATCTAATGGCTGATTTGGGGGTAGATACAAGCTGCAAATAGTTATATAGAACACAATTTTTTCTTTTCGTCTTCATCCTTCCTGTTCTATTTTCACAGCGGAGATCACTGCTGTCTTGTATGCATTGAAGCAAATTTCCAAGAGCATTCAAAAAATGTTCAGAATTTACACAGATTCTTTAAGTGTTTTAAAATCTCTTGACTCGGCTCATGATCCTCTGATACTCTTCCTCTGGTTTTTAATGTTTTAGATATTTTAGAAAAATTAGCTTCTCAGGGTTTCATTATAAACCTTTGTTGGATACCTTCTCACGTTGGGATATTTGGAAACGAACAGGCTGATAAGGCTGCCACGTCGGCTACATTTTCTATAAATGGTACTGTTCCTGTTGGCGATTTAAAAAATCATATTAAATTGTTGCTTTACACCAAATGGCAGGAGCAATGGAACGTAGAGACCGGAAACAAGCTTCATGCTCTCAAACCAACTGTACAGTCTTGGCCTTCTTTAAAGAACAGAAAGGCTGATACTATTTTAACTCGGCTACGTGTAGGGCATACAAGATTTACTCACCGTCACTTGTTGCTCGGAGAACAAGCACCAATGTGCTCACAATGCAACTGTACTATGTCTGTTCATCACATTTTATCAGAATGCTCAAATTTTAACTCGCAGCGTTTACGCTTCTTTAATACTACTACAATTTCACTACCTACATTACTTGGTGAAACTCCGCATGTTCATCTTTTTGCATTTTTGAAAGCAATCGGTTTTTATTCTCTTATTTAAGCATTTTTCAGTTTTAACTGATCACCTTTTATATCGTTTTGTATACATATGGCAATCTTTTATTTTTAATTTGACATGATTTTACAATTGTTCTGGCGCAGTATGGTCAACTTCATGGCTCTTGCGCCAAAAAAACCAACACAACCAATCAACCAACCTTGTGTAAATGAGAATTTTAAAAGATGCCCAAATAAAGTCTGTTAACGTTTAAAGCTGTTTCTATTCCTTAAAGCAAATCAATATATATTCATGTGTGCCAAAGACATAAAAGTGTTTAATTTTCTATAAAATTAATGTTGAATGAAAGAAATACATTACTAGCGGATGGAGTATATTTTGTAAAAGTTGGATAGTACAATTCTTTAGGAAACAATTTTGCAGTTAAATGTTGTTAATGTTTTTTAAAATTTTGTATCATAACCTTTTTAATCATAAATTCAAAACGAGATAATCCAACACATTTGACAAGCCGGTCAAAAACTAGGACTGATCCGGCTTATGGGAGATGCTTGTCATTTAACCTTGAGTGAAGATAGCATTCTGCTCAAAACTATGTTCTAGGAACTATCTCTTTAGAAACCATATGAAAAAGTAAAAGATAATATTTCTGATTGAAGTATCAAATTCCGAATTTATATAAAGTCTATTTCTATTCACTTATATAATTCTTCTTTTATATTTTCTTATATAATTATTGCTTATGTACAAGAAATATACCATAAATGATAAAAAAAGAATGCCGCGTTTATTAAAGAAAAGAAAAATCTGAATATTCTATCTTATCTGAAAAATTTCTATCATATTATCTGTCAAGGTATTCATATTTCTATCCTTGGTTTACAAATCAAATTACTATATTTACGATGTAAAAATCACATACCTTTCACAGAAGCTATAGTTATATCTCTTTCGAAAACTCACTTTTATGAAAGAGATTCTAAAGTTCTATCAGATTCATAAATATAAATGTGTTTTTCTTCACTATAAACTTTCGGAGTTCTTTAGATGAATAAATCAATTTACATTCAGTTATTAATGGATGTTTACATATATATCACAAAATATTTATTTTTCCTAGAATTACGCTCGCAGAAATTTCTAAGAAAGTAACTTCTGAATTGCCAATCTAAATGTTATTCAATCGAAATTATTATTCAGTACATTTATTAATAAATCTACCATTCATTTATATTCCTCAAAATTTAATTTCCCGGCATATCTTAGGAATCAATAAACTTTTCCAACAAATGAAAAGAAATCGACTTAAGATAAATCATACTTTCGAGGGAACGCTTCCCAAAATCCACAAAGAATTAAATTACTACCCCAAAGCCCATCCAAGCTTACATTTAATTCCTTAAAATGTCACAGTACAGCGAGATATGTTTGTTCCAAGAGCTTTGAAACATCTCATATGCGAGACAAAATATTCCTCCAAGAGAATACGAATGCAAATATTACGAGTGGAACAAACTAAAATACGTTCCATCAATGAGAACACCACATGTGGAGGGCAGACAGTAATGTGTTTGGGGCCATAAATCTTGCTAATATCGGTGTTTAGTCCTGCGCCAGCAAACATTCATTAAGCAACACTCGGAAAATTCTTTCTACCAGTAAATGGATCTCTCTCCTGGGAACAACTCATCTGATCCATGGACTCGCTTCTTCCCTGCTGATTCGAAATAAATTGCTGGCATATCCGAGTGTAGGCATAAATGAATTATATGCAAATGAAGCAAACTAAATCAATTAACGAACCCTGGAGGTATCTAAGAAAGAGAGGATCTCTATGTAAGCACATTTTAAGACATTCTTGGCTGAAATGTTGTTATAATGGTGCGCGGACCCATTGTCATGAAAAAGGAAGATAACAAATTGCTTGGTTTCGGATCTTGCAATCCTTTGTGGCAACCTGGAGAGAAGCAAAATGAAGACAATTGGGAAAAAATGAATGGAATCGAATGTATGCTGGAAAGGAAAATGTTCTATTCTAAAAAACAGAATGGGAACTATAATGGCCTAAGAAGGATAAAATGAAAGAAATTGTGAAAAAATTAATAAATTATAAAGTTGTTTGATTTTACATCAGAGTATTTCATTCTATAATGAAAATATCATGCAAATGTCATTGCAGAGTAAAATTTACTGGGTAATATTCTATAGCTTGGGTTTATAATTTAAAATTTCTGGCAGAAAATAAAAAAAAAACAGGAGAATGGACTAAGAAATTTCTTACTTTGAAAACATTAAAAGGAAAAGGGATACAAGCAGGAAAAAATTATTCAGAACACCATATCTGTATGAAAGAATGTTTTCTGAAACTAGGAGAAAAAATTACAGGGCCTTTTGAAATATTAAAGAAATAATAAAATAGGAATGGAATATAATAATACTTGCTTTTATTTTAGAAATTTTTAACATACAATTACAGTGTATGGTAAAATGAACTTTCGCATTTAATTTAGAATAATTTTTAAGTGATTAGATTTGTTGCGATTTGAAAAAAAAAGATTTCGTAATGAAATTTCAAAATAAAAACAATTGAAAAATGTAGCTTATTTAGAAAATGTTGTGAATGAGTCTTCGAATGTAGACATTGCTGATTTAAAATAAATTATGGACAGTCAGAGCGTAGGCAGAGAGAATTTAGGCAGTTATTAGCAAATGAAGTAAACTAATTAAATTAAAGAACACGAACGGAAGAAAGAATTAAAAAACCCTAGAAGTAAATGTGAAATAGTGGGTCTGGATTGAAACACATTTAGAGCACTATCAATCGAAATGTCGTTATAAGAGTGAGATGAATGAATGTATGAAAATATCATGCATTTGGAAAAAGGACAAACAATTGTTCAGTTCCGGATATAGGATTTTATTTTTATTGCACCCTTCGTCAAGAACGTAGATAATATGTAAAAATTGGAAAAAAGCATAAATAGACGAGAATATCTATATCAAAATGAACGGAAGAAATATATATATTTAGAGTAAAATTAGAATGAAAGCTTTCAAGCGCTTTTGAAAGATTAAATGTAGGATAAGATGCAAAATAAATTTTTATGGTGTTTTCGTTTTATATTTTATCTCGCATGCTCTTGTTTATATTTCTGAGTTTTTCATTATATAATGAAAATATTATGTTATAATTAATTTATTTACCTTAAATTTAGAATTATTTTAGGTTTCCAGATCTGCTTCTGTAATATTTTAAATAACTCTTTAAATTTTTCGACTAAAAAAATTTCCTTTCAAAATTAATTAACAGGAAAATGGTATAAATATTTATAATGAAAAATGTTAAAATGTAGGGCAAATTCTGAAGCAACAAAAGAGGTCATGGAAATTGTTCTTAGAATGCAAACCCCTGATGGTTTAGAATAAACTGCGAGAATATTCATGTGTGGATCGGAAATGAATTGTAGAGAAACTGAGCAAACTGAATCAACTAACGAATCCTTGAGAAAAACAAGAAAGAGGAAATCTCAATGTAAGTACTTTTTAAGGGCACTTTCGTTTGAAAGACCGTTATAATAGTGTGGATGAACTGTAATGAAAAAGAAATTGTTCAGCTTTGAATTCAAGGATCTGGTTGTGACACCTAGTGTGACATAAGATGGAGCAAAAACTGAAAATAAAATCAGTTGAGTCGATTATCTGTATGATAAGAGTATTTTTAAGAAAAAAATGAGAACGTATGATTTCCGATACTTTTTGAAAGATAACATGTAGGAAAAAGGGATAATTTATTATATTGTTCACGGAAGTAAAATACGCTTTAGCAAATTCTCACCTAACAAATAGTACGAAAAATAATCCATTTTCTCAATTATGTACTTTTTGTTTGAAAAGTATATCTCAGTATAACTGAACGCTGTTGTTACTGGTTTCTCTGGTTTTGGAAAATGACAACATTTAAGTTCTCTTTCTTTTGGATATATTATTTTCTGCTAACTTTAAGATTTTTACTATCACTTCTATTTTTTTATTATGCTGCACATTGAAACTTAAATCAAACCCATCTTAAATAAAAGCGGTTCTTTCTTTTGTCTGAAATATCATCTTTGGAGGCACTCCGTTGTGCCATTTTTTAAAACAGACTTCTGACATTTAACAGAGAACTGCTAAATTGATGTTAAAAGAGGTCATCTGCCTCCTTCTAACATGATATGGAAACTTTGATGTTTTGCTACAATGTGGCTGTGAATGGAAGGAAGTCCCGCTTTTACACCAAATGATGTATACGCCTTCGTCAAATTATAAACGAAAATGAAAATATAATTTCGGCCAAGACTGCAGAAGTTCTTTTTTTAAAATCAGGTCGTTCCTTTATCTCTTGTCCACATAATTTTGCTGACGCCCTTCCTGAAACAAAGTCATTTTGCATATGGCAATAAATTCTTCCCAATCAGGTTATCATTATGTTTTGGGCATGCGATTCCAAGACATTCTACGAGATTGCATGTATGTGGAAGCTGCAAATCCATGCAAAATAAATTATAAATATCTGTCAGACCACTGAACTCTTTAATAGTATACCAGAATAAGTTGGGCCGTCGGAGAAAGAATTATGGTTAGGAAGAAGATGACTATGGAGACAGTGGAAATTAAATCCACTTTTTAAAGGAAGTCTACTGACCTCAGTTAGATAAATTCTGTCATAGTATAGATTAGCTATTTTAAAAAGAACACCAAGCGAAGGTTATTTATATAAGTAGTGAGTATAATGATAAAGAAAGTTCAAATTCTTTTTCAATCACACCTCTACAAATAATAATTTTCATATTTTATAATTTATTAACAGTTTTACATGTTCACAATCTATACGCATTATATTTTATTAAAATACAATTTTAGATACAATTACAGATTAATGCTGAATAGGGTTTTTAAAGCAGTCTCTGGAACTACTTTCGTAGTTCAAAACTACAATATTCTATCAATTGCTTCACATCTATTAATGTGAATCATTTCTTTTAACTCTAAAATTAAAAATCTACAATACTAATTTTTTGCTCTTCTTTCCCTGAAATTCCACCTAAATTAAAATTCCACCTATGTATTAATCTATCTATTCTTTAGTTATTAACATGAGCGTGAAAGTAATCATAGATATGTCTTTTTTGTCTGTATAATTTCACCTTCATTTTAATGCCAAATATTTCATTTAAATTCAGGAAAGAAAGTTTTCATTCTGTATCGTGCATAGGGTGGCCCGAAAGCAAAATGTTGTTTTTTAAACCCTATATATGGAGAAATGTAGCTGAATTCGTTGCACGTACACAGTGAAACACGCTATTTCGATTTATTAAAAGTAAAAGAGTCAGTACCCAAATTCGCCTTCAAGGTTGGTTGGTTAGTTGTGTGTGGTTTAAGCGCCTTCCAGGAGAAATGTTGGCTTTCCGTGTAGGGAGATCATGGAAATAAATAGAAAGTATTAGAGAATTGTCTTCATGTGTAGATGAACTGCTGTTTTATGACACTTACTTCACGTGTTGTGCTTTATTAGTAAAACTGATTTGAAGTTATTCAACTTTTAATCATTGGATATATTTGACACATCGTGTATTAAGTATATGAATCTGATTTCGAAACCTTAAAATGATCAAATAGCATTATTTATCATCAATCTCATCGGTCATCAGTTATACTATATTGCATTTGGCTCAATATAGACTACCTGTTTGAGGATTCAGAACACCTCTTCCCTATACTTGCCCTACGTTCGGATCTTCAAAATGTCTGGATTTACGCAAGCAAATGAGTCGGGAGAGAAATTTGGTTGCAATTGAGAAAATCTGACACATTGGAAAAAAGCTGACGTCATTCTGGAAATGATAGAAAATTCATTGCTTACACCGTTTATATCCGTTATTGATGGATGAAAAAGTAGATGAGCCTCCTTACCCAGGCCCCAGTTCAAATTGAAAATTAAAAGATTTGGTAGTTTTGTATTAACTCTGTATTTCAGTACTATAATTTTGAATTACCAAACATTAATAAAAATTGCATATTCTTTGCAATCGGACGTCTTAAATTTTTTTTCACTTCCTCAAAACTCTGCACTAGTGTTATGAAAGAGGGTCGTAGGCAGAATTTAGAATTTTATGCTATACTTTGACTCCCCTCTAAGACCCTTCAAACCACCCTCCGTTGTGTCCGGGTCTCTATTAAAAATTATGGTAACCCTACCTCTTCCCGTTATTTTATGACCAATTTCTGTATTTATTACTATTTTTAAGTCCTTCGATTATATTGAGGGGTATTGATATGGGCAAAGTGATGTAACATCATATTATAAAAATTAAAGCTATTATGAATAATTTCATGAACAGTAGACCTTAAAGAAAGTGTATAAGTAATCAAAAGTTTTTTTTATGTTGTTTTGAAACTTGGCAAACATAACTTTTTAAAATGCCTTTCAAAAGCAGAAAATTTATCAAGAACAACTCTTCATCCTAATTCAGCAAGCAATTACACCCATGTCGTAATAATGTATAGATAGATCTTTAATGATATTCTGATGGCTGGGATGAAAATGACATTCCAATATCCGCACGATGGCTTTGTAATTGTGCTTTGAATAGCTCCTGCGAATCATTCTGGGCACAAATATACATTCGTATTTTAATAACAAAGCCGGTATCCTAATCATTCCTTTTATATATGGACTGCGGTTACTTTCTTCTTCGTCAAAATAGCGCTTGTATACTCAAATAAATATTATGACATTTTCTATATTTGTAAATATATATATGCATTTATCAAAGACTTATACCCTGATATATTTTAAGCATAGGACTTTATTCTTTTGTAGTTCATTGTTGCGAATTGTTTACTGTGATAAATATCTGTGAATTTCATCCAAATAGTCTTGATTTAAATAATGTTTTTCGTCAAATCTCTTTTTTGGTTATATTTATTCTAACATACTATAAAAAATTGTTTAAATTACACATTCTTGTCTATTGCTATCCATTATTAAATCAGATGGTTGGGCCTCGTATGAATCAGGAAGTTGAATTCCCGGAATGATATTTTAATAATGCAGATAGTTCGGTCAGAATGAATAATGTGAATTGGAGAAATGGAAATTTGGTGGTATATTTAGTTATATATGAGGGCTGAATGTGTGCGTAGAGTCAAGATGTGATAATACGTGCTTTACTCCTCTCTGAATATGTATGTATGTTAAGTTTCCTGTTTAACACGTACGGAGAACATATTTGCATTTCTTCGAGAAGTTATACTAGACTGAAACAAAGGTATTCAGAAACTTAGAAGGCGATGTCGACATCAATATATCCGTGTTACCTCATTTAAAAATAGATTTACTGAAACTACACGTTAGCTAACTGTTAAGAGATCATTTCCCATTCATGCAATATATTATTTTAAACTTCATACATAATGAGAGAGAAGTAACTTATTTTTTATAAAGAAAAGCGATAGCTGTTATGAAATATAAAATCGTAAATGGTCTTCCTTCGACTTTCGCGTTAATTTCTACACAAGCGAAAGGCCTTAAATAATAATTTTGAATATGATGGTATTTTGTTTATTTTCAAAACACAATGAAATATAGAAAACTATCCCCGTTCCCTTATTTTGTTTAAAAGTTGGAGCGAATCTACAATTTTGATGTCAGGTTATGATGCTAAATTTCATCTACCTAACGCCTTGCGTTTTCAGGCTATTATATTTGTATACGCATATACAGGTGCATAAACATAAATATACAGGCAGCAGCAGCAACACCAGCCTCTCACTCCCCCCCCCCCCCCGGGCTGCAAACAGAGGCGGGCGCCAAAGTACGAGGTGTGGCCAAAGCGGGAATGTGAATGGAAAAAATGTATTAATAGAGAAATAAAATCATATATTTTAAAAATATGTTGAATGTATTATTGTAGTTTCAAAAAGATCACTATATAATCTTAAATATAGCGAAGTTTAAAAATTCTCACCATAATGTTATTAACTCATATTTGCAGGTAAAACATACATATTTCTGAGTAAAACACTGTTTGACTTTAGATTGCAGACATTGCAAAATTGAAAAAAAAAAGAAATAAAAACAAAGAATAAAAACCATTAGTGTGTGGGGGGGGCGCCAGATTGTTGCCTTTCCCGGTTGGTAAAATGACTTCGGGCCGCTTCTGGCTACCAACTAGTGGAGCCTGTACCAGGGGCTTCGAAAAAAAGAGAGAGAGAGAGAAAGAAGCTGTCTGTAAAAGTTTGTCCTAGTGTCCTAAGTTGCAGAGAGAGCTAGGTCTGCACATGGTTTTCGAGATTGCATTTGCGGTTCTTCAACCTGAAAGAAACAGAGGTGTGAAGGGAAAAAAGTTCCAATGGTGGCAAAGGAATGTCCTTGATCGCGAATTGTAAAAACTGCATGAAGGAGTCCATATTAATGGAGGAGAGGAGATCCAAGTAGATGTCATTAGTTGTGGATTGGTTACGTCTTACAGAAAGAAATATCGGCTTAGAGTCCATAATGGAAGAGGGATCATATGGAGATGTCATTACTTGTGGATTGGTGCTTGTTTTTATAGCGGAGGTAACTAGATAGACACACAGACATAATTCCTGTTTTTGAATCCCGAATTTGATACAGATCTACAATATCCTTGTTGAGACCACATACCGAATTTCCTCCATTTATCCCACTCAGTTTTTAATTTATTATTATTCACAAATACACGGATAGACATATTTCGAAATATAGTTCATTTGGACTCAAAGATGTTTGAAACGTGAAGATTTGTTATCTGTCTTTTTGACGATTACAATACATTCTCTCTATATACGCGACAGTTAAAAAACTTCCTTCTATTTAATAATTAAACCGTTCATGCGACTTGAATGCAAAACCGAAAGAATCAAAATTAAAGAAAATGATATAACATTTTTTGTCATTAATTATTTAAAATGTACTCCAATACGCTATTAAACATAAAATTAATAATTTCATATTTATGCTCATAATTATGTCCTACATAGGAAAAAATAGGTTTTAATAGAGACATCACGAATTCAGAAATATATTATCATCGGTTTCAGGGAAATTACATGGCGGTCAGACGCAGATATTTTCGTATCACTCTTCATTAGAGTTAATAGGATACTAATGACTTACTTATCAGTAAAAAAGATAAACGAAGGCTTTTAACCAAAAAATCAGAAAAACCGAGTCAGCCTTAATTGAGTCGTTTCGTGGTTACTTTTGACAATAATTCTTCAGTGAAGAAAGTTCATTGCAAAATGTTCGGCACTCATGTTATTTATCATTAGCTATTATCTAATAACAGTCGTCTAATAATAGAGCGCTTTCGTTAAGAGATTAGATTTTGTGTTTTATGCATTATAATTGCCATGCTCAATTTTTTTACATTTACTTTAATTGATACTTGCATTGGTCCGAAATAATTTGTATTGTTTTTCAGTTCTATTAAATTTTAGAACAATTGACAGAGCTCTTAGGAAATCCATTTTGATTTGCAGTAATAGAAAGTAAATTTATACAAGTAATCATTTTAATACATTGAGGGGGATTTTAATTACATTTATAACTAATGTCACTAGGCGATTATATATATATATTTGTACTTGTCATAAAAGAACTAAGGGTCAATATACGAAGTGCTATGGATTCAGTCTCAGCCATACAATTAATTAAACGTGTGAAATTTAAAATCTAGTTTAAAGAAAAGATTGCAGTATCGTATCTTTAATACAAAATCTATTTCCATCTGCAAGACGCATAAATATTTTTATTTTGAAAGTGAGACCTTCATTGCATAGTAACATATTGCGAAACACAATACATATGATGATTATTCGAATCATACGCTTACTGAAGATATTGAATGTAGAAATTGTCGATAATTACGTTTAGATAAAAGGTATCTTGTCGGGATACTTTTATTCTCAAGCCTCTATAACAGATACTGTTAAACTCCCTTTTTAGGAGTTATGTGTTTCTAAAGAAAAATTAAAATTTATGATACCAGCTAACTTTTAAAACATATTTAAAATTATTACATCACATTAGAAATTACAATTTTGCGATACGCAGAACAATTGAATGAGGTGAACATTTAGTTTATTATCATTAATCAATTTTTAGTCTCGCACATTAGGGTATATATTCACTAACTCATGCCTCAGCTCCGACTTACTCGTCACAATTTCCACCACGCGGTGGTGCTGCTGTTACCTTTACCCTTGCGCCTGTTAGATCGAGCTCATTTGTGACAAACTGAAAATAACACTATCATAGTTTTATTTATAAAATTTGAAATTATATTATTCCTAGACAGGTTATTTATTTTGTTGTGTGTGTTCTCTCAATACTTCTAGGCACTTATACCAATTCTTTGCATCGTATGTTCAGCACTTGCCACCATAACGCACCGTTTTTCGAATGAAAGACGTGTTACGCTGAGAAAAATTCCGCCAAACGGCAATATCTGTTCTCACTATAAAACACGCTTTCAATCTATGTTCCCAGGATCTTCTTGGTTACATATTTAAATGAGCAATTGTTTTCTAAAGTGAATTCCTTTTAATACAAATTGAGAATCTAAATTGCTGATTTTAACATGGAATCATGTGACTTCAATAGAAGATAATTTACAAACTGCACACTCAAAATGTTTTCTGGGAATTGCAAGCTCATTGCACACTATGCTTGAAATCAACGAGAGCAATGTTTGTGTGGCTTTCTTTCATTTTAATAGGTAATTTATTATTTTATATAAGTTATAGCATTTTATAAGATTATTTTAAACATTCCTTATTTGAAAAAATATATTTATGGCTAAGGAATATTTTTTAAAAATTTTTATGAGAAACTGATGGTTTTAGCACCGAAATTGTAGATTTCTTTGAAATTTTGGATGAATACTATGCTTGAGATTTGGATTTTTTGGGGTGATTTTTTTGGATGAAATCCGTCATCGGGAAGTCTGTCCTTCCGTTCTCGTCCATGTGGACACAATAACTCAAACACACAATAAGCTAGATCGAGGAAATTTTACGTACTCTTTTATCATCAAATTTGTCGATCTGTATTATATTTTGGACCAAAAAAGTCAAGGAGTTGCTTTTGTTGGTTTGTATTCGTGTGTATATGAACGCGATAACTCGAACACTCAACAAGATAAGTGCATGGATTTTAGTACATGATATTTACAAAACAAAATGTAGATGAGTGTTAAATTTTGAACTGAATAAGTCACTGGGAAGATATGTGGGGGTTCGATTGGTTGAACCTAGCCTATAATCACTCCTAGTCAGAAGGTACCAGAAGTGGGAACAAGAAAACACTCCGGCCTCAATCTATTTATTTCTCACGAAAAACTTGAAACACTTTAATTAAATTTGCAGCTAAAAATATAGTTAAATATGATTAAAACACTTGTAGTAAATACAAAACATGACTGGGCAAAAACCGATCTATAGACAAGACGATCAAACCAGCGTGAGATTCTAGTACTAGCTCCAGTCCAAATGA
>BGPR01008357.1:0-42967 GCA_013235015.1 Araneus ventricosus | reverse complement strand
ACGATCAAACCAGCGTGAGATTCTAGTACTAGCTCCAGTCCAAATGAGTAAATGAGTCCTTTCCTTTTTCAATAATGTCAGAACGCTACAGATGTACTGTTCTAAAATACATATTCAACTGTCTTTGTTGTACGCGAAGTGAAGTACCGTATCTTGTATGTCTACAAGTATGTGGAGGGGAAACTCGCCCGCTGTTTAAGACTGAGCTACATAGTATTTTGTACTTTTAAAGTCTGTTTTTAGCCCAATGTACCATCATTTAAACAGTCCATTATGACAGTTTGTTTTATAATTGAAGTATAATTTTTTATTCACCATACATTTATAAATGTTTTTTCGTATAAATGGAAAAGAATTCCGATCTGATATTATATCGAGGGCGAAATACATTCATGTAAACTGTACGGTTGTATTGTTTTCAAAATTTATGAAAAGAAAGTGATTTTCCTTTTCCCTGAAATTTGTTCGATAGTGAAACGTTAAATTCGAATAAGGCCTTAATAGGCAATTTCTAATAACCTAAGCAATATATTTTCTTTTCTATAACACTATCTATAAAAATTGCTCAAGGGCACTGCGAGAAAACTTTCCTACATTTTCGGGAATTTAGAAATTTTGTCCGTTTTCTGCTTAACACTTCAGGCGTTTCAGTGCAAAAAATAAATAAAACCCTTCTCTGGAATGCCCTTTAATTTCGTGCCAAACTCCGCTTGCCATTGTACATTATTTTTATATTCATAATAACTTCAGAAAGTTACAGTTTTACGATGAAAAAATATTAACTAATTTAGTTAGACATAGTGGAATCAGTTGTCAGAAATTTATTCCTTATTCGTTAGCAATTTTTTTCAATCATTGCATGTACACTTATACATATAAATTTCACACATCCAATTAATGTTATTTTCAGAACAATTTTTTTTGCAATTTTTTTAATATGTTTGTTGCAACTCAAGCTTAGAAAGAAATTATTCATCATGAATTTATTCGTTATTCTTCAATAATTTTTTCAATCATTGCTTCGACATATTGAATTCCACATACCAAAAGGTTACGGTGGCTTAGTTGTAAGGTATCGGCTTCGGAAGGGTTCCAAGCTCGAAACCCGATTCCACTGAAGATCAGCAGTGCAATTGTGCTTGTTGCTCGTTATTTATATGTACGGGGTCAAAGGTCCTTCCGCTAGTATAGTTTCTAGAGGGGTGCTAGCTCAGGTGTCGCCCACATCATCTGACCGCAATTATAGTGTCCGGCCCAAAATAGCCCTCGTGTTGCTTCATAACGGGACGTTAATATAACTAAACTAAACATACCAAGAATACCAAGTTAATGTTCTTTTGAAAAGGGAGGATTTTTACAGATTTTTTTCAGCATGTTTATTTTCATTAAATTTCAGCTACCATTTTTTCGATTAAATTTTAATTATTGCTTTTATTTACATATTTGCAACTCTTTTCAATAAAAATAAATAATATAGTTTAAATGTATATCTAAATAATACAAATATTATTTAGATTTATGTGCGCCTAAATCGTGGTGTTTTAATCAAAAAGCAATTTTTAATTCTTAATTGAAATCAGAGGGGAAATAGCATAGCAAGGAAATTAGCATCAATGAATAAATATTATTTTTCTGTTTTAAGATAAAATAAAATATGGCATTCTTCCGATATCACTAGTTCCCAGATTTGCCTGCGACAAAAATAAAAACTACAGTAAAACTTCGATTAACCGTCATCGTTCGGACCAGGGCTGTGACGGATAACCGAATAGACGGATAACAGAAATCTCTTAATACATATTATGTGCAGAAACGTGATTTCACTGACGACTTGGGATGAAAATGAAAATAAAATCCTTTAAAAATGGGTAATACATACCTATTGCATTTAATTCTACAAAACGATCAAAATAAACTTCAATATAAAAGTAGTAAGTTACAGAAATGGTGGATAATTTTTGTAGACGGTGGTGGATAACAGAAACTGACGGTTATGCGAATGACGGTTAAACGAAGTTTCACTGTACTTTAAAACAATTAAAAAGTACTAAAATAAACGTTTCAAAAATATTTGAAAAGGAAGTAATAAACCGTGAGTAGATGAAGCCTTTTTGATTCTTTAAGGGGAATTTTATTGATGCCAATCAAAAACGTTCAATTTTGTAATGCATAAGCAAGTCATCAGGGCCGGACGAACACTCCGTTAGTCCGTGCCCCGGCACGAAGTAAAAAAATCGAGGGGCGCAAAATTTTCAAAACAAAATAAGAAAGAAAAAATCTCAACGGAGTTTCCGAATTAATTAGAAAATTTTCTGAAAAAATTCTAAAAAACAATAAAGCAATCATATTTTATGTACTAATGACCACAAAACTCTCAAGGCTCTACTCCAGTAATCTATGTATATAAAAGCCAATGTTTGTGTATCTGTCTGTGCCCTATACAGCGCAGAAATCTCTGCTCTTACAGGTACAAAATTTGGCACGAAGGTGGCCCAGGTCAGGAGCCGAAGCACCTCGAAGCGATGTTTTCGATTTTCGAAGTAGAAATTTTCGTTATTCAAATGTTTTATCGATTTTTCCCCTTTCTCAGCGAAGTTCTGTTCTAAAATTTTTGAAATTCCGGAAGTTGAACAGATACAGAAAAATATTTTATGCTAACAAAATTTTTTATACCACCAAAAAGATTTACCACCTTCGGAAGTTTTGAAATTGATAACGCAAATGAATTTTGCTCTAAATTTGAGCATTGCTCTAAGAATTTTACTAAATTTCCAATAAGTGCTGCATCCGTGGAACGTTGTTTTTCCAAACTGAAAATAATCAAGAATTATTTGCGAACAACAACATCTCAAACAAGATTGTCAGACCTCGCTCTATTAGGAATTGAGTATGAACTGAGTTAACAGTCTAGATGTTTCTGAATTAATTAGAGAATTCTCTGAACTAAAAGTTCGTAAAAAATTCTCCTGAATTATATTCCTCTTAACCTTTTTGCTTTCTCGTATACGAAGTATACAAAGTATTGTAATCGTCAAAAAATTCGAACTAGAGATTTTGACGAATCTCCATGTTTTAGACCTTCCTGAGTCCAAAAAACACAATTTTGGAATCATGTCTGTTTGTCTGTGAACACGATAACTCGAAAACTATTAGAGCTACGGGGATGAAATTTGGTATCTGATCTTTACACATAATTTGTAGATTTGAATCAAATTTTGGACGAAATCCATCTCCGCGGTCATGTGAACACTATAACTCAAAAACTTTAATAGCTATATGGATAAAATTTGGTATACAGTTTTATCATCATGAATGTAGGTCCGTATCAAATTGTGGACCAAATCTGTCGAAGGGTGGATGGTCTGTCGGACTGTATAATCGCATACATGTAAAAATTATATCTCCTAAATCCTTTGGCTTAGATAAATAAAAATTGGTATGACGGTTGCTAACATTAATCATAGATCTGTGCGCAAATTTCGTTTCAATCGGTTTAAAAAAAGACGTTCAAATTGCATATTCAATTTTTTAAAAATCCGATTCTCCATGCGCATGCGTACTGGTAGCAATCTCTGTGCACGCGGATTACGTCACTTTGTCCTTTAGCTGTCAAGAGTGGAAATCGGGACGCATCTCTTTGAATTGGATTCTTTACCTAAGTATTTTACAATCACTATAATCTAAAATGAAAAATCTTCTGATAGTCATTGGATTCTGGGTTACAGTAGGTTCGAATTTTTTTATCCACACGGGGGGAAAGGAAACAACACCTTTTTGGGGAAGTACAGGAGAAAGTTTAGGGGATACCACTCCCCCTGGTTTTTAAAATGAAGTATTTTAAGTAAAAGTTAATATAAGTATTTCTGTCAAATACTGAGTAACACTGTTGTTTTTTGGACGTTCGCTAAAAAAATGTAAAAATGACTCTATACTTTTTAAAAAAAATACTTACAATGTAGTTCCATAGGGGCGCAATTTTTTACTTTTGCACGGAGCAGTTCAAAGGCTAAATCCGACCATGACGTCATTATTAACCACGTTCTTTTCAGTGCCATCCTTATTTGAAAGTATACGAGAAAATCGTCCATTTTTTAAAAAAAATATATATTTGTATCAATTGAAACGATTCGCTTTTTAGAAAATAAAGTCTGAAAAGCATTTGACTGCACGTTTAAATAAACGATATATTCATGTTTCTTGACAGTGATATTTTTATGTTTCCGATTAACAGCTAGGAAATCTAATGCAAAATTTGCATTTATGTGGCATGTAGTTTAAGTTTATTAATGTCCGAAATTTTTCTTCAGTTTCGCCGAAATATAGTTAACGGATTGCTTTTTCTTGGAAAGCCGCCAACTGTATGTGATAAATATATATTTCCATGTCGTGATTTACATAGCTCCAGGTGGCTAGTACTTTTTTTTACGAAGAAGCATTTTTTTTTCCTCTCAGTATTCGACTTTCAAAATTCTGAAACAGAAGCAATCCTTCAAAAGCTTTAGCGGAATTTTACGAATAGCAAATTATTAACTTTGTTGAGAATATGTAGATTTTCTCTATTATGTTAATAATAGAAAAGCTCTGTTACTTTGTGGCAAAATTCAAGGAAATTCGGAAGTAACTTGTATTAAAAGTCGCATAATTCCATCTTGCTTACTTTGTAAAAAAATCAAGTAATAAAGATTTGTTTATTGCTTTCGTTTTCGATAAAATCTTTTAATGTGTTTAATAAGTTATTTTTCATTGCTTTAATGATATTAAAAAGTACTGTTTCTTCACTACAGCATTCATTGAATTTTGAAAATTCTTCATGAATTGAAAATGACATAATCTGAACTTCTTGTACTTTGTAGTTGAGATAAGAAAAAGTGTATAAGTGAATTAGATATGCCTTTGTCTACATATAGGTAAATAAAGTAAACATAATTTAATATGTATATTATTTAATTACCACTGAATATGAATAATACGTTCTGGTTAGCCTTGCGCTTAAGAAACACAACGGAAACTTAACCTTTATGGCTCAACAACTCCGATTTGAAAAAAAAATGACTCAGACGTTAGAATACATCATTGCAGGTATGGAAAAAATAATTTAAAAATTTATCACGTTAAAATAAAAATTTATTGACAAAAAAGGTTTTTTTTTTAAATTTTGTAGCATAATGCAAAATGGGATCAAAAATTCAAAATTTCAGTATTTAAAACAGTTGATAGTTTTGTTTTAACAAAGACCTTCACCAAATTTCTCATAAATGGATGTGACTTCTCACAGAAGATATTTGATTTGAAAAAAAATTATATCTCTAATGCCCATGTGGATTGGCCACTTTTCCCGGGTATTACATTTCGCTCCTAAAAAAAAGTTGAAAAACGAGGCACCCTCGTGCCCACTCTTTTTAATTTCACTGAATTCTCCAGAAGTTTCAGGAGCAACCTCGTGAAAATGTTTAAGTGTCAACAGAAACTTTGTTTTTAAAAATCACCTCAGTATCACAATCTGTTGGGGAATATATGAGCATTTGTGTTAACTACAATGTGGCAGTAATGCAACAAGCATTGAAATCGACTTGAAGAGCTTACTGTGGAAAAGACAGCGCCTTTTGGGTTTGTTGCAGATATGCAACACCGTGACATAAAGGATTAAGTGTATTCCAGAAACTCCGGTTTTCCTTTTGATATGCTCACTTCATGAACTTTGGGAGGATGCGATGAAGGACAGCAATTAATCATAGGACTAAATGTTCATGCGGAACACATCAGTCGTAATACACTTGGATGAGTTCTGTCGCATGATGTATTTCAGTTAATCTCTGAATTTAAATCCTGATTGGAAGAAGATTTATGCGTGCTGAAATAATCGCATTAGTTAAATTTAAATGATAAAATTTGGGTAACGGATTCTCGTCTTTCGTTTTGTTGCTATTGTTTCATATTACTTCTTATTTCATCTCTGGATTTATTAACATAATTTTGTAGGGTGAAAATTATCTTAAGGTGACCAGGGACCTTCAAAATCATTTTTTTTAAATTTTCAACTGATCAATTTTAAATTTTGCGAGCATTAATAAGAGCACTATGTAAGACAACACGCACAATTTCAGTGCAATATATTTATTTATTTATGAGTTATGGGTATAAATGTAATTTTTAATAATAATTAGTGACCTTTATGATAGACGTTCCAGACGCTCCAAAATTACTCGAAATCACTTTTTTATTAGTTACTGTGACCCTTTTCAAACAAAAATTGGGATTAATTTTTGTGTTTCAGAAAGGAATTTCAAAATGAAGACACATAATATTTCGAAATTATTGATTTCAAAAACAAATGTGCCCAATATTTGACTTGGAAGAAAATATTTTTTAACATTAAAACAGCTTATGTATGAATGCCAAAAATTCTTCTCCATATATGTTTTTACAGTTATATAAAATGCCATGAAATTTGAACAAAAATTGGAGCATCTGTAACATCTATCATAAACGCCATTAATTATCATTAAACATCACATTTCTACCCATAACTCAGAAATAAATAAATATATTGCAGTAAAATTTTGAATGTTGCCTTATATAATGTTCCTATTAAGGTCTGCAACATTTCAAATTGATTAGTTGAACATTTTTTAAAAAATTGATTTTGAAGGTACTTGGGTCGCCTTTATTACACTTCTAGGTAAATGAAGTTTAAGCAGCAAAATGATTTAATTGTTGAAAACAGCATCTTTAACGTTAAAGTTGGTGAACATTTTAATGAAAATCAGTTCCCTTTATGATTCAACCTTCGGTCTAATGATATCCTTAGTTTACCCAAATACAACCAAGCTAATTATGATTTTTTTTCTGGTAATTTTAAATTATTCGTTTCGGATATTTAGAATAATGTTTTTTAGATCAAGGTTCTCAATTAATAGTAAATTCGTATAATTTAAGTAAAATAGTGTTAAGAACAGGCAAACAGACCAAAAAAGGCATGCTCCATCTTAGGTGAATAGCAACAAATGTTATTTGTTGAATTCCCTTTGCATATGAGAAATGTATCATAACTAGCTTATATATCCAGAGTTGCTCGGGGTAGAAATATTTTCAAGTCTAAGTACTTATAACTCTTTAAACTTAATTAAAGAGTTTTTCACTGTAACGTTTTCCGTGTAATTTCTTTTGCCTCTCCTGTGTCTCTGATCTCTAGCTCAGCAGCTAAACTACCCTCTTCTTTTTTTTTTCCATACTTTGAACCACTTCACACGAGTCTGACAACCTTAGAATTCCATCTTCCTGTCCCCACCATTGCTAAAGTGACAACAGAAATACTTCATACCATGCTTTTTATGGTCCCCTCCCATTTCCTTCTTTTTGGTACGTTGTGTACCTGATAGAAAGCGCCGTTCCTTCTTTTTCTCCCTGGTCCCTCTCTCTTCGGTAGTAACGGGTCTCGTTTGAACCTTTAATGACTTTATATACTTACAGTGGTGTACCGAGGGTAAGCGACGCTCGGGTCATAGCTATGATTTTTCCTCCCCTCCCCCCCCAATCATAAGAGGGTTGATTTGAGTAAACGGCGCAATAGACATGGTATTTTTCGACTCCTTATCGTATTTCACTTTAAAAAGTGATACAAACATATTAACGCTTTACCAACATGGTCTGTGACGTAGCGTGGGTAAGTGGCGCCCAGGGAATATGATTTTTTTATCCTAATCGTTATTTGCTTATCAATCGCAAGTGGCCCTCGGGTCCTGGTAATATTTTTACGCCCTCTAATCATATTTTGCTTTAGAAACTGGCATAAATGCAATAAAGTTTTGTCTCCATGGCACCCCTAAAACTGGTATCTGCGGCATCTATACTTCTCTTACTCCCCGGTCGCTACGCCGCGCCACACTGATTAGAATCGTTCAAAAGTTTGTGAAATTTAAACGAAACATCGCGTAGTGATTAAACTAACGTCATTGGATATTTGAGGGCATATTAAAAACTACGAAATAAAAACGGATGTTAATTGCATGCTACGAAATAACAACGGTAGGAAGAAGTCTACTTTGGAGTCAATGACCAAAGAACGCAATATTTTCTTAACTTTAACAGTAGTAAAAATACGTGAATAAAGGATTTGATGAAATAATAAATTGGTTTGAATTTGGTTTTATAACAATAGAAAGCATTGTTACAAATTGAGTTTAAAAAATGAAATGTTTATTAAAATTGGAGAAAACATTTTACAACAATAATTGGTATCATTAAGAAGATAATTTTCTGCTCTTTAAGGTGTGTAAATTTAATTTTCGTACGATAAGTATTTCAGAAGTTTTTGTCGAAAAACGTCTAAAAATAGCTTACTTTTCGATATTTAATTAAATAAATAAAAATCTAATTCGAATTTTAAAATTATTTTTTCGGCGTTAGCTTCCTCCAGAGCTAATCCGTCATTGTGCGAAATTTGGTCGCCGTAAGTCCAACGGTGTGGGCGTGCATAAAGAAACAAAAACGAAAGCAAAACACACATACTCTCATCTTTTATATATATACAGGGTGTCCATCGAAAAAGACCCTGATTTCAAAATTAAATATCTCAGAAACAAATATCAATAGAAGAATGCGGTAAACGGTATGTTTATTAGCTAAGCTGTAAAATTGATATACAGAAATTTCGAAAATTTAGTTACAAAAAACCGTTAACAGTTGGCTCTGAGCGCCAAAAAACTTGTTCTCTGCAAGCAGTCTAAAAAAAAGTCAAGTGAAGCACTCTTTTTAATCAGAACACAATGTTTTCAAAATGTTCACCGTTCGAAAAAATGAAGTGGCGTGAACGAAGAATGAAATTTGACATCACATCCTTCAATGTCTGAACGGAAATGGAATTGCATGCCACACAAATCGCCGATTCAAGCTCGTCCAGCTTAGAGGGATGGTTCCCGTAGACAGTGACTTTCAATGTGCCCCACAGAAAGTAGTCACAAGGAGTCAGATCGGGCGAATATGGAGGCCAATCCATTCCTGTGCCAGTAAATTTGGGATGATCCAACACAATTACTCTATTCCTGAAGTATTCACCAAGAAAGCGAAACACCTTTTCTGTACGATATGATCGAGCCCCATCTTGCCTGAATCACTCGATTCTTGGTCGATTCTCCAACAACCTATGTGCTGACAAATTGTTCCAAAATTGTAATGTAACATTCACTAGAGATCGTTTCTCGCATGGAAAAAGGGCCAATAATGTCTGCTGCATACCGCAACCCAAGCAGTAACTTTAGGCGAATGCATTGGTTTCTCTTCACACAAATGAGGATTTTCGGAACCCCAAAATCTCCAGTTCCGTTTATTTACGAATCCATTCAAGTGGAAATGTGCTTCATCTTTGAACCGGATGCAGCCAACATCAAATCCTTCATTATCAATCATTGTGAGAATCTCGTTGGCAAAGTCAAACGTCGCACAGCTTTTATGGGTATGGCTTGATGACTTTGGATTTTCTATGGAAACATCCGTAGGCTGTTTCTCAATATTTTTTGCGTACTTGAACGCTTCAAACCAGTCTCTGATGCAATTCTTCGGACAATATTCCTTGGGTTTTGCTGAAGAATTCCAGAAACTTTGGCGACACCAGGAGTGACTACAGTTTGCCTGGGTCCAACATTTCCCTCTCGATTATCATCCACGCTGCCTGTCCGTTCGAATTTGGCGAAGAGCCTTGCGAATGGTTTTTGCATCGGGTCCCTTTGGAACATTAAATCGTTTTTGAAAACTGCGCCTTGTTGCCATAGGACTGCGTTCTAATCTGTGATATTCCAGTACCAGAAAAACACGTTGTTCAATGGAATACATGATTTCAACCTCTACTCTAACCTCCTTTCACGATTTAGCGATCGAACTGATCGCTCTGGACTTGGAAGCACAATTTATAGGCAATTTATAGTGTTGCGATTACAGTGCCATCTGTTAACGGTTTTTGTAACTAAATTTTCAAAATTTCTGTATTACATTTTTACAGCTTAGCTAATAAACATACCTTTTACCGCATTCTTCTATCGATATTTGTTTCTGAGATATTTAATTTTGAAATCAGGGTCTTATTCGCTGGACAACCTGTAGGTATTCAGAGTAAGCATGTTAGACGTTTTTCGCCAGTATACGTAACTTATTACATGTATGTGATCAACATTTCCATTAAACGTTGTGATTTAATGTTGGTTGAGATTAGTTGCAATTTCAAATTGAATTCATATTATTATCAAACCCATCAGATTTTTTTGAGTATTCCTTTAACATTTCGAATTTTGATACACTTCTTTGTATTACTTGCAATATGCACAACACGATATATAAATTTTAATCATTGTTTTCTAATTTCTGTTGCATATATATGATAGAAAATCAACTGCCGGAGTGTTTTCTGGAAGCCGTCTTGCTTTTACTTTTGTTTAATTGCTTTAATTTGTTCCATCGATATCTCACAAACTGCAGTGCTTATGGCAACTTTTTGGAATTTAAAATTTTGCAACAGCTCATCCGAAAAAATTTTCCAACTCAATAATTTTTACAAGAAGACAAAAATGTGCATTTAATAACACTTATATTTCCTACGAATGAACAGCGATTAGATCTTATGGGCAAGAGCCCAATTATTGTGACGCCTTGGTAACGTAAAATCAAACCCGCGCTGTGCACTGTTTATGCGGTCTTAACCCTCTCACGCCGAGCGAGGCGGTTCCGGGAGGTCTAAAAAATTTCCCTTAACAAAGACGAAGGCCGGTCTGAGGCGATCGGCGTCTTTTGAGGGGAGGTTCTGAGATCGCTTAGGAGATAAACGCGGTAGGGGGTCCAATTATACTTGCCAACCGCAGCCCATTTCCGTGCGCCTTAAGAGAAGGATATAGCAGAGGATGGTGCGGTGGGGTAAATGACCAACCAGGCTGGGCGAGTCCAATTCATGTCGCTTCCTGCCAAAAACTCCCGGTTTTAAAGGGACTAGAAGAAAAAAGTCGCCTCGGGATTAAAGAGTTAAATGAGCACCTTGTATTACTTTTCTCTAAAATTATGCGTATTTCATCTTGTTCCAAGATTCTTGTTTTCAAGATGATAATGTTTATAATTTGGAGGCTATCTGTGAATTGCAACATGCATGATGCAAAAATAGCTCAGAACTCTCTACGAGGCAGACGGCTGTCCTAGAGCTACTAGATTTGTCAGCTGCTCACTAAAAAAGGGTTTTTAAAACTTTTATTTAAATTTTAAATTCAAAATTATTTTAATGTTTTTTCTCAATAGCTTTGGAGCATATTATCGCACAAAAATCATTTTTACACTACTTTAAAGTGTGAAAAACACTAACTTTTTAGTACAAATTTTTGTCCAATTTCAATAAATTTTTGAATACATTTTACAACAATATTTTTACTAGTTTAGTTACTGTATTTATACATGCCCGCTTTGCAACGATATTGAATATTTTTTGTGCACGTTATCGCTTCTGTATAGTTAAGAGATTATTTTAAAACATAATACAAGGTCTGACCAATAAGTAGGGTGAATGATGAAATTAGTCTTACATTGAGTAGGCCTCACATGGAAACTGTGTACATTCCTTCAAAATAGTCCACTATACACCTCTGATAAAGTGTGCATAAATTGTCGAAAACTCTTGAAAACTCCTCCACTGGTACAGCTTTCAAATTCTGTCTCACAGCAGCTTGAATGTGCATAATGTCTGTAAATCTTCGCCGTTTTAGAGCCACTTTATGTTTAGGAAACAGGAGAAAGTCCGGTGGAGACAGGCCAGGAATACGGTGGGTGCGATAGTTGAGTAACCCCATGTTGAGCCAGAAGCAGCATTCTGATGGTTAATCGCCGATCTCGTTGCAACAGTTCTCGTACTTTCTCGATGTTTGTCTTTGTTCTGACCTGTGGACCACCCACTCCGATGCTTTCACCCCATCACTAAACTTTTTAAACCACGCGTACACAATCTTCAAGGTCACCGTGTCATCTCTATACACCTACTTCAGCATCGCATGACTTTCTCCTTCTGATTTACCCAATTTGTACAAGAATTTCAAATTGTTTCTCTGCTCCATGACACGCCACAAAAGCACAGCAGAGACGACAGTTGACAATAAATTTATCAAAATTCATAGGGGTACGAAACCAATCACTACTTTTAACTGAATATTACGAAATACTACGAAGGTGCCGCTGATAATCGGGTTGTTCCCATTTTCGATTTGAGGGGTGATTCCCCTACTTATTGGTCACGCCTTGTATAAAGGCAGACAAAATATTATCATGCTACGATGCTTCGAATATTTTTTTTAGTAAACTGCACATTAACATAGTGTCTTTCCCCGCAGGCAACTACGGAGGCAGTGGCATGGATGCCTTTGTGAAGCTGGCCCACGACGCGGGCATTTGCGTGGCGGCCAGCGACTCCATTCTGAGCCAAGCGGAGGACTACTACTTCGACCAGATCATCCGCAACCTCCAGAAGTACCCCAACGCCAAGGTGGTGGTGTGTTTCTGCGAGGGGATGACGGTGAGGAAACTGCTCAAGGCCATCAGGAGGCTCAACGCCACAGGAGAGTTCCTGCTCATCGGGAGGTAAGAATATCCTCAAACGATTTAATCCTTCAATGCACGATTTTTTTAATTTCAAAATAAAAAAATGTTTTTGGCATAGGAAGTTCATATATAACAACAGAAAAATACAGAAAAAAATCAAAATAGAATTGTGATATTATTAAATTTAATTTAATGAACGTATTAAATCGCTATTTCTTTTTTATAAGACAATAAAAATAAGTATTTTCAAAATAATATCGAATGGTAAATACCTGTAGAAGCAATTGATGAAACTATCAAAGATGCAAGACTCCTTTTAAATGCTAAAAATTGCGTAAATATGTTAATAGGTGTATCAGGAATTGAATAACTGACTGCTACAGACTTATCAATAGGACTTGTGGTGTCCATGGAAAATGGAATGAAAGATTATTATCCGATCTCTTATGATTTTTCTACTCTGATACAACGTGTACGAGTGGACAAAAATTTTTCTATTCATTATTAACATGAAAAATAAATAAATTATGTATGAAATTTGATACAGTATGCAGTGAAGGATACTGTATCAATAGATCGAATGAATGTCGAGTTGTTGTTGCAGTGAAACTCAAACGAAGAATGGATCACATAAATATACATAAGGACTATAGACATATTTAAAAATAAATACTAAATGATTACAAAACGCGAGTCTTAATAATAATTGGAAACATTATTTATGCCATTGGGAACCAACTAACAGTTTATGGTTTTTATATTCATTATTTTTAAATGTAATTAAGAATATGTAGTTTATTAGGCAAAACTCTTCTAACTTTACAAAGTTTCCGTCAGACTACGTATAATTCAATAATTAATTTTAGAACAATATAGTAGTTGAATTTGTTCTGTAAGGTTTAACGAAAATAGTTGTACCTCAAACTGAGCGCATTGGAGTGGGTTCCTACCTGCAGTTTTAACTGTAACATAAATACACAGACAAACGTCTGATCCGAGGTGACTGAATTAGAAAAATTAAAACTAATACAATCAAATTTGACAGTGTTCCATTACCGGAGAGGGATAATTGATATATAGTGCTGGCCAAAATTGCGGACACTTTTTGAAATTTGCACATTTTTTCGAATATCTCCTGAAGGACTGGATGAACTTTCCTCGAACTTCAATCATATACCTAAAGAATAGGTTGCATGTAAATATTGCGCACAACATACAAAAATATTGAAGAAAGTTGCAAATCATTTTCTGCTTTCTGTGAAGAGGAGTGAGCCAAAATCCCTTTTCGACTTCATCAATTTCTGGTCGGTACCCTGAATGCCCTCGTGGCCGAATTTTCTATGCAAATTTTGAGTTAAAACCTATCCTTTATATGACCGAAGTTTTTGAAAAATTCATTCAGCCTTTCGGGAGATGATCGTAAAAATGTGTAAATATCAAAAGTGCCCGCAAATTTGGCCATCACTGTAATGCAAGGAGTGGAGTTTTACAACCCAACCCACCTCATCTCTATTGGTGTCTCTCCCAACTCAGAATTTCTTGGTGTCTATCTACGGTTACCATACGTCCGGCTTTCAAGCTCACGTCCGCGCTTATGTGCTGCAAAATGTCCGAATTTATTCCAGTGAATGCGGCGAGAGAAAATTCTGGTTGTATTAGGGAAAATCCGACCTGTTGGGAAAAGGTGATGTCATCCGGCAATGAAAGAAACCCCACTGTTTGCACTTTGGCACTGAACGAATTTTTTCGATGACTGGATCCACTTGAGTGCGAATATTGCGCCCGATGGAGGGTTAACTTCAATTAAGAACATAAGTGTAGCCTACAAAGAGAGCTTTGAATTCGTTTTCCAACCAAAACATTTCAGAATTGTATAATGTAATTAGATATAACACAATAGTAGATGCCCATGGCTTAATCGAAAAAATCGTTATCCGAAACGCCCCTCCCGCCCCCAGTTCGGTTAACCGTGGTTGTACTGTAATAAATCTGCCTATAGCGCCTAGTAACGAAACGATCGCAGTACGTCTCACATTTATACAAGTCGGACAGAAGTCTACTCGCACTTATTTCTAACTACAATATGCGGCAAAGAATGACAGAATGGAACACTGGGAGTATTTCAAATCAAAGTTGTAGGGTTGAATCATTCAAACGCTTTCATACAAATAATTTGAATCTTGTGAACTTTAAAATAATTAATGAATGTATTGATTTATGTCTGCCCAGCACTAATGCACACATAGAAAGGGCCTTTTCTCTGGTGAATAAATTGTGAATGAGCGAGAAAATACAGTTGAAAGCCGCAGTTCTTATGACAGTGTTAATTACCAATATAAATTTTAAGAAATCTCGCGAAGAATTTCATTTTTATTTGAAATCGACACCAAATGCACGAAAGCTAATTTGTTCTGCAGAAAATATAAAGATCACACAAATAATTTATTTTCACATGTTCATTCCTGTTATTTTCATTAGTTAATGAAAACTGAAGGACTATGTGTTTTCCTGAATACACAATTTTACCTAAAAATCAGTACACGTCCCGTTTTGAGGGGGAAAGTAAAGTCACGTTAAGTATGAACCACTTTCCTTTCTTTTCGTCGATAGCTGGAATTTTTTAAATTATCAGTAATTTTATATTAATAAGTTTTAGGAAGAATAAGTGTATATTAAGAACATTTTTTATAGATGAATAAGAACGTCGCTGCATCCAAATTGTAATAAAAAGCACAGATTTGGCAGCGTATAAATCCAAATACAGTAAAACCCCGGTTAACCGAACTCGGGTTATCTGAAATGCCTTGGAAATCGCAAATCCAAAAATAAATCATGTATTGTACTGCGCAGAAATAATCGCGAAGGCGAGACATTTTTTGCAACGATAACCTCACTTTTTTCTGTTAATCCTCCAGAAGAATATCAGTGATTAATTTTAGAATGCTAAAATTAAAATTGATGGGTATTAACAATATTAATTACGAAATTGTTTACCTGTACATCTCAGGCGAACATCGCCCGACCTCGCCGCTGCGAATATTACGCCCGACGGAGGGTTAATTTTAATAAAGAATATAAGTAAATACTGTAAATAAGTAGTAACTAACATAAGTAAGTAAGTAGCATAAGTAATAAGTAGTAAGTAACATAAGTAGCCTACAAGGAAAGTTTTGAATTCGTTTTACACTCAGAACATTTCAGAATTACATACAAATTAGATACTAAATAGTAATAGATGTTTATGGCTTAATAAAAAAAATCGTTATCCGAAACGCCCCCCCCCTCCCCCTCTTTAGTTCTCTTAACTGGGGCTACTGTAATTCATTTGATTTGATTTCGCAGATTAATATCATGTTCAGAAGATATATCCAAGGAATAGAGGAGACTAATTATATGCAATGTTGGTAAACTATCAGATATTTGATTTCGCAGATTAATATCATGTTCAGAAGAGATATCCTAGAGATACAGGAGTCTAATTGTGCAATGTTGGTAAACTATCAAATGTAGAAGATGAGTTAGCACACAACTAATGTGAGTTCTACCTGTACATTCTACCTGTAATCGTATTTACAGTTCATATGATTGACGTACACCAAGAATAAAGATAACCGTACTCTGAACTTTTTATTTTTATTTTTCAAGAAAATTTGTGCGAACCTATATAGTCGAGGGTAAATAATACAAAGGAAATTATAAAAAAATGTAATTTTATAAACTAACATACATATTAAGTGTGTTTAATTAAAAAAATTTCTAAAAAATTAATTATTTCAAGTCAGAAAGGAAGTATGTAAATAATATTATTATTCAATTATTAAATTATTCAAAATTAATTAAAAGATAGTAAAACTAGTGGGAATGCTAATATGAATCACTGCACATTGTAGAGTTCCATTCATGAATTTCAGAATAAATAATAGAATATAATTCGATATATTTGGTTTAGTTTTCAGAAAAGTACGAAAAATTAGAAACATTTTCTGCGATGAAAACACTCTGAAACATTTATTGTAAAAACCAGTATTGATTATACACTCTGACTGGGTGAAATTCAGTTAAGGACTTGGAACAAATTATAAAAACGCTGTTTAATAGTTTTTTTAAATAAAGGTTCTTTAAAATCGATCTATATATGGATAACCGTGTGTATTTCTATATATTTGAAATGATCTGTGGAATTACGAACCGTCTAAAAATATATATTGGAATATAGTTGTTTTCGCAGAACAGAACATAAAAGTTTTAATACTAATTTTTCTAATTCTATTATTAATTCTCATTGTATTATTGCATTATAAGAACATGACGTTCAAAGGATTAGTGTTTGTTCGATCGCGCATGGAAACTACAAACACCTAGATGCAGTATACAATAGCAACTCTGAAATAAATAAAATGATGTCTGGTTTCCGATTGCTAATTGTGTCCAATTATTTCATAAATATTTATACCGAAAACACTGTATTTGTTGGAATGGATAAACATTCTGACAAGGATACTACAATTCCGAAAGAAAAAATGGCGATTGTTGTGTATATTGAGATTATGTTCGCGCCAACTACTAGTTTGGCTCCTTTCATAACTTATAGCAACCCTATGACGCCGCCATCTGCCATATTGCATCTTTGTCAGAGTCAGTAGTTTGTTTGGTTTTCATGTATGCATGTGGTATGAGAATCGCAGCTCGCCCATGTATTATCACATCATGTTTTCATTACATATTGAAACGTATATCTACTCGACCACAGGAGTAACGCATGCATAATGTGTAACATCAGTTTCTACGTATTCAACGAGAACGCATTTAGTTCATGTGTGACATCGCAGTCACCATGTTCAATTTATTACTATTGTAGCTCTTGCATGAGCAAACTCAACCTGCCAACTGGCAGCATCTACCAAAATCAAATCTCTATATATTGGAACAACTTGTATATATGGTAAATAAACTATATATTTAAATAATCAATACAGTCCGCTCAATTCGACGAATAAAACGCAAACAGATATGATTAGAAAATAAGTGTAGTAATAATTATTCTCAAATATCATATAATCGTACGCTCAGTGGTGGCGATTGGGTTGAAAAAGTAGTGGGGCAAAAAATTTACAGATATCTAAAAACCCGGGAGTATAGAGTAGGGATGGCGGTTATTGCAAAAAAAAAAGTTTTCGGTCAACCGGTTTTTTTTTACCTCGCTCAAAGTAACTGGTTTTCGGTTTTTTGTAAAAAGAAACAACGTTTGTAGACAAAAAATTTTATTAATAATAATATACAATGAGTAAGTATTAATGCAATAAGTAATTAATGTAATAAGTAATGATTATAAATAAGTGATTAATACAATGTGTAACAATAATAAATGAGTAATTATTACAATAAGTAAGTATTATAGACAACATTTTTTATTAACATTGTTTTCGTAGGAAATTAATTCATTGGCCAAGATTTATCATCTAATCTGCTCATAAAGACTCTTTCAGCAATGTGTTGATCCGTGAGTCGGCACCTCTCATCGGAAACAACATCATTCAACATAGATACTAATCTTTCAGAAGCTACAGAACTTCCGACTAAAGATAAATATTTTTTGACTACAAAAACAGACTCCGTTTTCAGACAAAATTTTTCATTAGCATTGTTTTTGCAGGAAATCAATCCATTGGCCAATATTTATATGTTCATAAAGACTCTTTCAGTAATCCGCCAACCAACAGAAGCCTCGAGGAAGCAGTTATCGGTGATTGGCCTAAAATGATGAAATTCAAAGCTTTATAACTTGGTAAACTTTAGTCTAATCGAACCTATCTTCCGACCTGGTTATTGAATTTTAAAAAATAACCGGTTAAAACCGGACAAAAAATAACCGAAAAAACCGGTTAACCGAAACAAAAACCGGTTTTCGGTTTAAACCGGTAGTTTTTTCCCATCCCTAGTATAGAGATGGACAACAAAATTTAACAATTTAGCAACACACTTAGCTAACTTTCCCGGACACTATGGCTCTTTAATAATTCTTAGTTTTAGGCAGCTAAAATGAAATAAAATTTAATTTTTCCAGCAAAAAGTAGGGGAGCGACTGCCGCCCTCCCCCGACCCGCCGCCACTGCGTACGCTTTAGAATTATTATAAAAATTCTTGCCAGTTCTTTGAGGAATTTTAAAAGTCTCGCAATGCATCACTTTACCAGCAACTTGCAAAGGACCTTGCCAAAAAATAATTTTTCAAACTTTTTACTTTCTAAATGTTTCGGAGATCGAAGTGTGCTTAGTTGGAATATAAGTTATGAGACCTGTTTTATGTCAAAACACCCTATGCAAAGGGAAAATGAAAAATGAGACCAACAAGTGCCGGAAATCATCTCAAAATTCATCTGGGTGCAAATGCATCAAATATGATGCGGTGCAGATGCTGTTTACTTTCTTGTGATGTAATTCTTCGCTAGAAAATATTTCTTTTCCGCCAGTAGAGTGTAATGAATAGAAATTAACTATGGTTACCAAGCGAACGGCTATTTAATTTTTGCTGAAATTAAAAAAACTATGACTTCAGGTAAAAAAATATGCTGTATGTGTTTAGGCAAAGGAATTTTTTAAAAATAAATTTAATAATCATTTGGAATTCATTTTTCATATTTTAGGTACATTGTATTCATCTCGTAAGAATCTACTGTTCATTTACTAAGCAAATCAATTTACATCTCTGCGAAATACTGTTGATGTAAAAATAAATCTTCCACTTTGTTTCTGTTTTCCTTGAAAGTTATTTCCCCTTGAAAAATGTAATTTTTTTTCACTTTCCTGGTGTAGGCATGCGT
The DNA here is from genome assembly GCA_013235015.1 of Araneus ventricosus. NCBI lineage: Eukaryota > Metazoa > Arthropoda > Arachnida > Araneae > Araneidae > Araneus > Araneus ventricosus. Next base: position 23,589 of record BGPR01008357.1, on the reverse strand, counting down.
CAGAATTTCAGGAATTTGAATAGTAAAACAGTGTGATGTCGCAACCGATGTCCACGGTTTTAGGCTGATGAGTTGGAAGCAAATGCAATCCATTTTCGGCCTCTCAGAATATTTATTTACAGCATACTTATTTACACAACATTTTAATAGACATTTTTTTGGTTAGAAGCCTCCCATATTCCAATAATCAAGTCAGATAATCTTGAAGGGAGGAACTGCAACTCGGGTTGAGAAAACAGAAGTGATTAATTAATCTTCTCTTTACCTAACCTGCACTCCGCTCAGATAATTAAAGATTTCTCTGGAGATCTTTGAAACTCCCGCAAGATCAGCCCGAGGTCCGGACTGTCCGCAAACACAATAAAATCCAGATCTTCACGGAAACACTGCGAGACTCGATTCCAAATCCAAGCTGACGCTCTGTTCAGCACAGCCCAACTCTAACTGCTGCTGCACCCAAACCCAAAATCCCCGTTCTTTTTCGATTAGGATCAGTGATGTGGGGTGGGTAAATACGCAATGGGTAAGTAAGTATTTTTGGGGTATATTCCCGGGTATTTACCCAAGGCCTAGGAATATACCCAAAAACTGCGTATTTTGCGGGAAAAAAAATTTCAAATGCTGATTCACGATGAAACATACAGAGTTTTATACATATCTCCCAAAAAAGTATATGCAAAAAGAAAAGTATTTGTGAATGGTCATTCAAAATTAAACTTAAAATTTATAAATACCCAAAACTGGGTGTTTTGTAAAAAAAGTAATTGGGAATGGTGTGATTCAAAATGAGGCATTAAATTTATAAGAATATTTTGTAAAAAAAAATGCATTTGTGAATGCTGATTCAAAATAAAACATATAAAATTTATAAATACCTTCAATATGGATATTTTACAAAATGATGCATCGCTGAATGTTGATTCAAAATGAAATATAAAAATTATAAATATCCCAAAACTGGATATTTTTCAAAAAAAAAAGTATTTGCGAATGATGATTCAAAATGAAATAAAAAATAAATATGTACCCCTAAACTGGGTGTTTTGTAAAAAAAATGCGAAAGGCGATCCAAAATCAAACATATAAAATTTATATATATAATATATAGTTATAAAATTTTTAAATTAAAGTTTTGACTATATTATATAAACAAAAACCAATTGCTATCAGGATTCAGAATAAAGTATTCTAAAACTTAAACGGGATCGGGGGATAATTTAGTTTTTACGGTTTGAAACTTTGACACTTACAATAGAATAATTATTTTTAACGTCGTTTATGTTACACTAGCCGCCTTCGGCGACCAGTTTGTTCGCCGGGAATATAATTTCAAATGACTCTCTTATGCATAGTTTGATATTCAGAGTTCCCGTAACAAAGTAATTTTAAACTTCAAATTGTGATAGAGATTTAGCCCGAGTTCTTTACGTACCTTTGCACTTTCTCTGTTCCTTGTCTATATGAAAGTCTTTAATGGAGTCAAGTAATTGTTCGTGTGAAGTTACATCTAATTGTACGTAATAGATGTGAATTTTAATTTAAGAAATTTATTTCAACATCGAAATACCGCGGCACGTTTTACGTCCAGCAGCATGTTAAGTGGCTTAAAATATGCTGATAAAATGAATTTAAACATAGCAACCATAATCGTTCAGTTTACTGGATTATTTCTTTATATACTTACTATCTTGAGGACTTTGTTTACAGATTTCACAGAAAAATTGATCAAATAAAAAAAGAAAAGAAAATCCAATAGAATATTATGTTAACTTTCAACAATGGAAGAAAAACACACAATTAAGTATTTGTTTAAACAATGAAAAAGGTTTGAATTTCATTGAGAATTGAATTTCATTGAAAATTAGAGAAAAAAATCGAATGAAAACTTAATTGCTATCATTGAAAAGATAAGTTTTTAAATTTTCAGATGTTGTAAAAATGATTTTTGTGCTGTAATATTTTTGGAAGTTATTAAGGAAAAACTCCAAATTTTCGCTTATTTTTTAATTAATTAAAATCCTAATTAAAATTAAAAAACGGTTACGAGGTGCTCATTCCCACCCTCCAAAGTATGTTTGTGCCAAATTTCGTTGCTCTTGGCCTAGCGGTCTGTCCTGTAGAGCGCAAAAGCACAAACATTCTCCTTTATTATTAGTAGAAACAGACAGCGCTAGTGAATCTTGTGATAATCTTCTCACATTGCCATGCAGGAAGTCAAACCTTCTTGTTTTGATTTAGTGAATAGTTACTCATTTACTTCTCGTATATTAATATTACTGTAAATGTTACGTTAAAAAGTTTAAAAAAGCGAAAGGAAAAGTTACCATCTTGGAGCTTTTAATGTTAAGAAGGATAAAAGTATCCAATGTAAGTACTGTAATGTTGAGTACAAATTTGCCAATGTAAGCAAAATGGAGAAACAAAAAAAATGTTGCAGAAGTCTTGGTGGATTAAAAAAGGTTTTGGAAGGGATAAAATAGCTAATGAATTTTTTTTTCAATCAGATTCCAACCACGACACTTACATCAAATTTAGAGTTTTCAGAAAATTCAAGTATTGATGTTCATGATTCAGATGAATCCCGTCTAACCAGGAAACTGCGTGTGTGTCTACTATACCGTCAAATAATTCAACAGATTCGGCAACAAAAAGTTCGCATTTCTTGTTGCTGAAATCTTGTTACAAAAATAACTTACCTTTGTTGAAAGTAATATGAGTGAATATTACTTTCAGAATAATTCACTTTTAAAAACTGTTAGAACTAAACATCTCCTAACTTATCAGCAATGTCTGGTACTTGGACAGATTAATTCGAAAAAGAATTATAAACAATTGTATCTTTCATTTTAGTTTCTTTTATCAGCTCTTTATAATTTTAAAATCAAACTCATTTTCTTTTTTTAAAATTTAGTTGAATTTTAAAAAAGATTGATATTAAAAGGTAAAACGTAAGGTCTATGATATAGTATTGTGTTTTTGTTTTTTTCTGATTCATTTTTTTAGTTTTTATAGAATTTAAAATGTTCATATATTACTAGTTTTCTTTTATTTACTTTACCTTAGGCTCAATATATATACTATGAATATTTATATTATGCAGGATGTTTCGAAACTCATGGGCGAAAATTTAAGGGGTGATAGAAAGCATCTAAACAAGCAATTTTCACCATACAATGCATGGGCGGAGAGCAAGCGGTGAACCGCTAGGAGGTCTCCGTTGCTGTCACATGAAAGAATGAAACACCAAACGGATAGAGGAGGTACTAAATAATTTTATTGGTAGCATGTGTTGCAAAATTACAGAAACTGCTCAAAAGAAGACATGAAGGTTGTGCGTATTAGAAATGCCATTACGGGTAAAGATGCTTTCATCCGTGAATAACACATGTGCAGTAAAATCAGGCTGCGCTGCTAGCTGTTGCAAACACCAACGTGCAAACTCGACACGTGGCGTATAATCTGCAGGTATGAAGGCTTGCACTTTCTGTACATGGTAGGGATATAATCCTTCGTCCCATAGTACTCGCCAAACAATCGAGTGGGGCACATTTACGGCACGGGAAACCTCTCGCGTGCTAATATCCGGACGATCTCCCACTCCTTGCAGAATGTCCTCTACAACTTGTGGCGTCCGCACACTCCTGCCACGCCCTGTATCATGCATGTCGGTGACAAAGGATCCCGTTTCACACAGGCACAGATGCAATCGCTCGAACATTTTTCGGTCTGTCACGTGTCTTCTCGGGAAACGCTGCTTCTACAATCTGCCGGATTCCAAATCATTCCAATTCGCAAGACCATACATAAAATGCATGTCCGCCTTTTCCTGATTACTATACGCCGCCATGCCTTCTGAAATCCACTGTAGAAATGACGATGTGCAAGAAAACTCGCGATTTATGCTTTCTATTACAACGCCGTCTAGCGGTTCACCGCTTGCTCTTCTCCCATGCATTGCACGGTGAAAATTGCTTGTTTATATGTTTTCTATCACCCCTTAAATTTTTACCCATGAGTTTCGAAACACCCTGTATAGAGACATCATATTTCACACCAGCGCCTGTGTTTTATATGAATAGGGTAATTGAAAAATAAATACCCAGGTAAATACCCATTTTGGGTATTTACCCTCAAAAATAAATACATGGGTATTTTACATCACTGATTAGGACATCACAGATTAGGATCGTAATCTGGCATTTTTTTTTCGCCACCGTCGAAACTTTCCCGACGCGTTGGCGCCCTGTGCTTGTCTGTCTGCCGTCTCATTTCCGCTCTTTTCTTTTTTATATTATGAATTGGCGTTTTTGTCACGACAGAGATTGTATTTTTTTCTCATTTCTTTTCTAAATTAGGGAATACATAGGCTTGTAAGATTTCTGAAATGTTCAACCGGGACACCGGAATGGCCCCCAGCGTCACGGGTATTCAAGGGTACACACCCTTGGCGGGTTTTAGAGTGTTTTAGAGGGCAGTTTATTCTCAATGCTATGAATAAATGGTTACTGATTAGGAACCTAAACCAGGGGTAATAATAAATGACACAAGCATATAAATTTAAACATTTTATTTCTTACATGTTAATATTTATAAGTTACCTAAGTAAGAAGAAACACTTTGAATGAGGAATAAAAATTTGAACAATATTTACATGTACTTTTCATTGGCTAGGACTTTTTTTAGAAAGTCTTTTTTGTTTTTAATCTTAATGTAAAAATCTTCACAAGCTAATCCGATATTAATTTTACATGTCATCAAGCCTTTAACCGTAAATTCCTTCATCAAACCCCTGTCCATGCGTTATTCATCAAAGAAAAAACTCTCTCAACTGGTACTGACATCCCAGGTAAGCAGAAGGCATACTTTACAATCTTATCAGATTGGAGGCTGCTATGTGATTCTCCTTGAAATGATCAAACAGCCTGAGCTATTCTTCTTCACTTGAAATAATCACATCTCTGGTATTCTCTTATTGCTCCCACTGTTCCCAATTTGACTGCAAATACTCCTTAGCAAGCACAACTTCGTCAAACAGCTGATCATTGTTTATCTTCATATCGGGTACATCAAGAAGACTGCTATTAATAATTTCAGCAGAAGTTTCGGCGTTTTCCCAATCAACAGCATTTGTTTTGGTCAGATTGACCCATGAAAACTGTTCAGCGTTCTTCTGGCGCTAAAGCTACACCCCTTAGTGCTCAATATTGGACTCGCCCGGAGAGCCCCTCGCATCGCGCATGGTCACGATTGGCGAGACAAAACGATATGATGGCAATATTATTTATTAGCAGACCATCACTCTTCTATAGTTTTCACTTTTCATACAGTACAGTGAAATAAATGACAAAGTAATTATCCTAAATAATCCTTCACAGTTAATTATTTTTAGAGTTTTTTGGTCGTCTATAATCAAATTTAATTTTTACCGGGACGTGAAGTAAACCGGGCGGGACACCGGGATTTTGTCTGAAAACCGGGACGTCTGGCAAGCCTAGGAATACATAATGTGACTATTCATTCCGTTTTAACAGGATCATCCCGTTTTCAGGTAGTCTATCTCGTTGTCCCCAAAATACCTACGTGGGGTATTCGGAAAGTAAGTTCCGGAATATTATAACTCCTGCACTCGACATATGGCGCTAATTTACCTAGGCGGTATCGCCTCTTCAATGACTAAAGAATGAGTCATAAAAGAAAAGTTCGTATATGGTGAAACGTTAACAAGTGTAAATTTTGCACTAAAGATTTTAAGACTGTAGATGATCCTTCCGACTATAAAAGTCATTCTGTAATGCGATTTTTGAATTTCCGTAGACAAAATTCTGTGCGGTGTACGGTGATGTAGTTATGATTGTGGGAATGATTAGAAGGTGGGTTCGATTGTTGCTCGTGTGACTCGATAGCTGACTGAGTCCTTCGTTTGGGAGCAAATGAATCATCCACCGTATAGTCCTGACCTGGAGCCAAGTGACTTTCGCTTATTATTCCCTTTGAAGTGATTCTTGAGTGACCAGCATTTTGATGACGGTGAAGAAGTGGAAGATCGGTAACATCCCGTCTAACCTCACAGACGGCCACTTTCTATGGTGCTGGCATACAAAAGCTTGTTTCTCGATACGCTAAAAGCCTTAATGCGTTGAGTGACTACGTCGAAAGGTAGTGTAATGATTGTAAATCTTAATAATTAAATATGTATCTTTGTCTACATCTGTCTCCGTTTTATTTTATATATTAAAGGAACCTACTCAATCCTCGTAAATTGAAAGTGTAATTGATGTGCTATTTAAAAAGTGATTTATTAATTTTAATCAAGATGCAGAAGTATTTAAAGAGTATTCACTTATTTCTAACTACATTACACTGCAAAAAGTGATAGAATGGAATGATGGGAAAGTTTCTATTGATAGCCGTAGAGTGGAATTCTTCAAACACTTTCACACCAATAATTTGTATCATGCAAACTAATGCACCCGTGGGAGGGTTTTTACTCTTATGAATAAATCGTGGATCGGCGAGGAAGCACAGTTGCAAGTCACATTTCTTAAGGCAATGTTAAATTCCAAAGGAAATTTTGAGAAATGCTGCCACAAATTCCATTCATATTTTAATGACATTGATGTTTTAAAGTTTTACATTTTCTTTTATGTTTTATATCTAAATTAAACTTTCCTTAGAGGCAGAGCCAAAGATTAGATTTTAAGACCCGGAAGTAAATGTGGAGTGGACCTCCCAAATGAAAAAAGTGAATAAATGGGCAATGATTGAAAAGAATATATATAACATTTATATTTATCTTAATAGTAATAGTTAACTTATAACAAGTTAATATTGATATAAAAGAAAACAAAATTACTATACCTTTACTTCCTTTGCTGCAATTTCTGCAAATTTATCAATCTGACCGCGGTTCAAAATTACAAGGTCCCTCCCAAAGTAGCCCTAGTGTTGCTTCAAAACGGGACGTTATTATAACTAAAACTAAAAATTGCAAATTTATCTATTATGTCACTTAAATTAAAATCATCGCTTAATTTATAATTTTATGAAAATCAGCATTTGATTGGATATTTTTTTTCTTTTATTTTTGTGGATCACAGAAAACTATTTATTACATTTGCAACAAACAAACAAAAGCTTTTGTGAAAAGATACACATGAATGGTCCAGTGTTTTGAATTGTCGTAATATTCCAAATGATCAAATATATAATGCATAATTGATTATTATTTTTTGAAATCTTTTCTTATAATAAATTATCATTTATTTTTTATTCAGGTAACTAAAATTTTTAATTATAATTGTTTAATAAGTTAATAATTATTGCACCTCTAGGCTTTTTTGTGTGTTTGAAAATACAGGCAATAAATATGGTTGGACTTCTTAATCTTAGTATAAAAGTTTCTGATCTACGTGTCAGTTAGCTCGGTAGGTGCTCTCGGGCATACACCATGTTGACCGACCTTAGGGCCGATATTGCTTAGATGCTTCCAAATAATACATCTAAGGAATAGAAACATCAGTCCTTTGGCTGTTTTCTTTTCTCACTGTCACTGAGGTTGATCTCTCCGAGAAGACATCCTGACAAGCTGTCAGCCAGGAGCTTAATAAAATGAATTATTAATAAAGGACACAATTTCTGATCGAAACTTCTGCCTTTTCCTCCTACATTCAGCGGGAAAACAAAGAAGCATAGCCTTTCGTAACACACCCATCATGATGTGATGGATGTATTCCCTGGCTGCTTATATACGTATCTGTCACTTGGGAAGGTCAGTTTCCAAACGTTTCAGTGACACTCAAGTATCTGCTCTAATAGGCGGCATCCCTCATTTTGATGCGTGCTAACTGTTGATATTAATTAGGACATGCTGTATTTAATTACGCATGCAGTAGAAGGGAGAAGTTGCATTTTTCAGTGACACTCAAGTATGTTCTCTAATAGGCGGCATCAATCATTTTGATGCATATTAACTGTTGATATTAATTAGGACATGTTGTATATAATTACGCATGCAGTAGAAAGGAGAAGTTCTATTTTCGTATCTCCCATCATAGATATTTGATTTATGACGATATAGAAATTAATGATGGGTGTTTTCAATTATTTTGGAAAACGAATAATTTCTTTCAAATAATTAATTAAAAAAAACCTAAAAATTACTATTTGGCTTAAGAGGGATTTTTATTATTTTAGAAAGACTAAAACAAGCCATTTGCTGCATTTGAATGTTTTATAAATATTGTATATATAAAGAGTTAAAATCTAGTGGTGCTTTCTTTATTTTCGAAAGACGATTAGGAGTCGTTCTTTGAAAACAATTGGCGTTGTTTCAACGTATATCTATGTTTTCAACAGAAGTATTAAGGGCCGGATTTACATATTTCTACGCCCTACAAAGCATATTCTGCGCCCTCCTCTCAAAAAAGGTAATTTATAATTTTCAATTTAATATGAAATAATTTATTTTTTGAAGGATATACGCACTTAAAACAATCTTAATAATCTTCGAACACACATAATTTTTTATTGAAAATTGCATTATTTAAGAAATAACATTAACACCAACAAAAATATTCCATCGGATTTCTAGAAATCGTCTGAAATACCTCTAGGACTTCTTTGTTCGCGCTTTTGCCCGTGGATAGGCTTGAAGGGTCACTGAAGTGGAACTTATTAAATCTGTTTCAATGCAAAGAAGAGCAGGAGTTTACAGAAGACAAAAAAAAATTCTATCGCTCAATGCATTTAATGTAACGAATGTAAATTAAAAAACATTATTTTATATGGTCTTTTCAATATAATACTGAAAAATTTGTAAGCATTTCGTTGTTATTTTTTCTGTATATGTGCCTCCTGACGGCCTAGGATGGCCCACTGGGAAATCTGGCCCTGAAAGTATTGTTTTAAAATAGCAGCCCCACTGTAAGAAGAATAATTGTCACCTTGGATTAAAAAAATAGACTTAATTATCCGAAGCCTAATTGCACATTTTATTCCGAATATTAATTCGTATACAATGTTGAATAAATAAAGTTTCAGTAAAAATAAAAATTTCGATGTTTTGTTTTTTCAGTCACAGTAAAAGTTAATAAATTATTTAAAATTCCACAAATCTTAAATGATTTCCTGGCATTGCCCGGAAATTACCTTTTTCTCTTGATTGTTGAACTTTCAAAAGTATTGTATGTTATAATTTTAGAGCATTGATTCCTATTACTCTTTCCTATTTAGTGCTGAATTCGATTTGACTTTCGAATAAACTTGTAGGATAATTTTTACATGGTGCAAAGCTTAGGTATCCTAAGAACTTTTCTAACTATAATCGACGCGCTTCGACTTACATTGAATAACATCTGATGGCGTCCGAGTTTAACTTGATATTAAAATTGGGAATACTTCAAAGTGTATATATTATAACCTTCTTTCTTTTAGTTTAAGGTTTATAGCTTCGATGTTTTAGAAGGTAAATACTCGACTAGAACAGGTTGATTTGGTGACCGATATATTGTGATAAGGTTTTTCCTTATTTATTTTGATGGAATATCGAAGCATATGGAAAACGTAAGGTTAAATGAACTTTTAGGGTATGACGTTTCAGGGTTAAGTTCAAAATGTAACTGTAGTATGTAATGATTTTTATACATTACGTCTTAGCGAAAAAATAACTGCTAAAAGTCTGAGACATATTAAGGGTGCTAAAAAACTCCTTTTTTATCCATTCACTTCTTAAATGATGGTGTGGCTTTCACTATTTTGTTTCAGACCTAATAAAAGAATTCCATTAAAAAAATTATAATTTCTCTTTAATATGCTCAATAAACTGAGTATTATTTTAAAATAATTAATCGTTTGAAGTAGATGAAATACTAGCCTTATGTATCTTATTATTTTGCAAATAAAAAGAAATACATATTGATTGCACTCGAGAAAAATATGGCTGTATCTTGTGATGGGGTAAAAGGTTTAAATGTTAGAAATAACAACTTCTCTGGATAAAGAACTAAATACCGTTCTTATTCTCTACTATGCAAATAGTTAAGAAATTGTTCATTGCTGTTTTCCGTTCCAAATATAAATGCTTCTCCCAACACATTTGCAATTTTTAAATTTTAGTACCACTGTGTTGAATTTTAACATTTGATTCGCACAGTTTAGCCGAAAATGGCTCTGCGTCATTAAACCTCAATCATCCAAACCCAATACATTTGTATTGATGACATAACCAACAACCGTTTTAGTTTCAATTGCTCTTCGATCGTTTTAATTAAACTGGTTCTTGAGATTGTTTTGTTTATCCCAGTTTTGTTTTTGTGCAAAGGAAGGTGCTATATCTTTTAATCATACTGATTAGTGACAAAAAGTTTGATGAGAATTGAAAATCTAGCGATAAATAACAAGTTCATATTAATGACTTAATCATCATTTTTTACTGTTTGATTATTTTCGATTGCTACCACTAGCTGTATCTACTCACACTTCATAAATTTAAATTATCAGATCGTTTACGTTATCTTTAACCGTTATCAGAAACCAAGTTAAAAGTCTTGTAGGCCATGATATCTAACTACGCAACGCGAAATTTACCTGTTCGGAATACATTATCAAACTTACTCGTCGTTGTACTTTATCTTCAAATAACGCGCACTGTCCATTAAACTTTTCCTGCGCAGCATTTTAAGACAAGAAGATAAAAACTCAGGAACGAAGTACACTCTGTTTAACACTGGAAAATAATATTGGGGCCCATTTCTTCCTAAATCCCATTATCCTTGAAGAATGCACGCTGTCTTTGAAGTATAAATAATGCAAAAAGGGGATTTTTTCTTGAATATTTTATCTAATATTATTTTTTCGAATTATAGGGCATAAATTGTGATGTATGATGTGAAATATTGAAAGCGTGGGTATGAAATTGTGATAAATTTGATTCTGATTCGAGGACATGGCGTCTTTCTTGTTCAGCTTCGAGGGAAAAATCATGTAACATGTGTTGCGCTCTATCTGTTGAAAGGCTATTTTAATTCTTTTTCCATTTAAATGACATACGGTGATTTTCTATTCGTTAAAATTTACTTCAAACTGACTTTTAACATAAATATCTTTTGATGTTAAAACGAAAGTATACAATGGTCTTAAAATCACAAAGATAAAGAAAAAAAAAGTGAAGTTTTTTTTTATTTTTAAATTTATTATTGCTTATTTTTTATTCTTATGCATTTGTGTCGCGAGCGAATTTCAGATTTTCGAGAAGTCAAATTAATAAGAATAATTAAGGAACTAACTAGAAGACTGGGGAATTAATTGGCATCTTAAGGAATTATTTGAATCATCTCTAATAGTTAAGGACTCTAAGTGATTCGGATGGAAAAATATGTTTGACGTGAAATGGCCTACTCACACTACATTCTAATACCATACAGACCATGCCTGAAATGGTTTTGATATGCATTTCTGTTCTGAGAAGGGATTTCTGTTCAGAAGAGCTCTGCACTATAGCCCTGTTATTTTCGTAGAATTTAGTAATTTATATACTTATTTTGTTATATATATAATTATTTATTTTTCTAATTTTTATTTCTTTTTTAATGTTATTTGTATTTAATATTACTATTATTGTTATTATCCATTTAACTCTCTGAACCCGGCTAGAATGAGAATTCCATTGCCTCAAAGCCTGGAGTGAATTATCGCTCACAAAAACAGCATGGAATCGTCACGTTCTTTACAGAAAATCCAGGTGGTAGACACCTATGGTACCCGATCAATTGTCAACAAAGAAAGTAACTTCATTTCTCCTAAAAAATCGCTCAGGCGCCGAAATCGCCTGAGTCCGACTTCTGTCGAACGGGCGGTTTGAGGCGGGATAGGGTTCATAGGGTTAATGTAATCAATTATTGTAATGTAAAACTATGCTAAAGGGCTTATAGATCGTGCAAATTATGTTCAAAAAATAAACATCTGGATGGATAAAGAAGAACCAGCGGTCCAAAGCAAGTCGGCGTGAGCTTGTTGCTTTTGGGAAGTGATTACTCTTCACATGCCCATCCCAGACTGGTGAGAAATCAGGTTGTAAGTTCAGGTACTCGGAGGGGAGATATTCTGGTGTTAAAGTATAAGCCTAGGAAAGAACATGATCAAATATTCGAACATTTACCTCCAGCAGTTTGATGTAGATAATGCAGGATATTGTTTTGGATTATGAGACCATAGGTTTACTGATGCTTTATATTCGTGTGGAAAGTAGAGCTTTTTAAATATGCTTATACAGATGCTGTTTTACAATTTGGAGCCTACCATCATTTCAAAGACACAGTTTTAATTTTGAAATTTTCTCTAAATGTGTGCAGTTGGATATCCAAAATTGAATTTTTTTAAATCCGTTTCTTAACTCGCAACTTACAGTGAAATTAAAAATTCCGAAACAATGCAGCATTGATATTTTATCTTTAACATCTTTTAAAAAGGAGAAAAAATTTGGAGATGATTCCTAATTGCGTAACTGCGGCAAATCCAATATTCTTTTAATTTTTTCTCAATATGTTTTATTTTAATAGAGAATATGTGTGTTTACCTTATAAAAGAAAATTTTCTTTTGTGTAACACGAATCCTCTTTTCGAGGACGAATATAGAATGAGTTACGAACCTTCGGGAATGTTCAACCCTCGACTTCTTCATTTGCTTTCACAATACAATACGTTTTGTGTTCGCAGGACAGTGACGATAATCGAATTGATCTGTTCTCGTTGATCGTTCCAAAATTTGCTTTGGATCCACAAATTTAGTGTCAAAACCATATACCACATTTCTTTTGTCTAGTTTGTGTTTTTGAATTACCATTCTCACATGAAGGCACCAAGATTTGTTTTTGAATTACCGTTTGTGTTTTGAATTACATTTAACTGGGTAACACGGTCAAGGGTAATAAATGTACCCAGACAGACAAAAGAAGAGACAGTCTACGCTTTGATGGATTGTGTTAGACAGATTAGAAAGACAAAATTAGACAGATATTTACAGGTTTGGAGTTAACTTATACTGAAATTTATCCATATAGTTTGGGTTATCACCGTGACGTATGCACGAATAGACGCATTAACAAACAATAAACCTGTGGACCGATTTGATCCTAAATTTGATACAAATCTAAATTTCTAGTAACAAAACTATATGCCGAAATACATCCATCTAGCCCTTTTGCGTTTTTAAGTAAGCATCCACAAAGACAGAAATCCAATTGACGGATTTCATCCAAAGTTTCATAGAAATCTGAAATTTGGGTGTAAGTATAGCATACCAAACTTCACACGTCTAGGTCGTCGCGTTGTTGAGTTATCGCTTTCATAGATGGGCAGAAAGATTGACACGCAGGCATCCAGTGATTTAAATTCCCGTCACGTTTCTCCCTTCGAACTCAGAGAGGTCTAAAACGTAGAGATTCAACAAAATGTCGACATCGAATTTTGTGACGATTACAATACTTTCTCTTTGCATGCTTCGTATGCGTGAAAGTGACAAAGATTTCAATGCTTCTTAATGTTCTGTGAAGCAGTGTGCAATTATATTTATATTTCTCTTTTATCTTTCTCTTCTTCTTTATTCTTAAATATTTCTCTTTCAAAGTTCTCTTTCCGTTTGTATTTAATTATATTTGCTTCATTAGACGCCAAACAGTAGGATTGATACGTTACGCGTAATCTTATCGATTCCCGTTTCAACATAAACATCGTATATCCTTTGATTGCTCTCCGATACCGCATCAGTCTTCAGTGTTGTTTGATAGAAATTTTCTTTTAAGACCCGGATGAAGAATAAGCTGTGAGACAGGCAGCTCTCGCTAACAATCTGGCTCTGATCAGGATTTATTTGACACGTGGTCTTTCTGTTCAGCCAATTATTCCCAAGCCACTAATCCTCGGAGATACCCTCAAATTTTCTTTTGCGCAGGATTCAGATCTAGGGTCTCAATGTGTTGTGTGGCGTGACGATGGATAGATTTCTTTTGTTGGTAGTTTTGTTCAGAAGAAAAAGCCATTCCTAGTTTAACTTTCTTTGTAGGTCTTACAATGGTTGTGTTTTCTAAACATGGTAAAAAATGTATTTCTACATAATTCTTGAGTGGTATGTGGTATCTGTGTTAGCTTTTTTCAGTTCCGTTGAAATTTGATAATTTGGAATACATGGCACAGATATATATTAGTAGTCAAAAAATAGGTTTATTTTTATTTATAACGACTATTATATACTATTATATTACTACTATTTTACATTGACTTATAATAAATATTATAGCGACCATTTTTATTATAAATATTATGGAATCTTTAAAGAATTTCTCAACATACTACTAATTCTCAGTCATATAAAACAAAAATTCAGATATAAAGAATTACTGATAATTAAGTGCTGAAAAGATTAAAAAATTGGTGTCATTTCATCACAATATTCAGTGTACTTACTAAATTTAAAATCAGCACAACAGAAGTAAGTGAGTGAAAAATCGATTACACTATTTCACCTTTACTCAACATAAACAACAAGTTAATTTAAGCAGAAGTAAAATTAACAAGTCTTAAAATACATGCTTGAATGAATGGTATTTTCGAATAAATTATTTAATAATAAAAGATGACGGGGTTATTTTTTTGAAGTGGATTATTTAATAACGAAGAATATAAAATTACGTAAGAAATACAGCTTGCTTTTAAAATGTGTAATGTTTTGTTTCAATATCATCCTAAATATTGAACATGAAAATAATTACTTTTTTTTACTCATCGAGTACGTTGTGAAATCGAGTTTCCCCCTGCTGTCCACAAAAGATACTTCTAAATGTTCATAAGTCTCTCAAAATGGAATGGCATATATTTTTCATACCAATTCCTTTTATAAGTATCAGCTAAGATTAAAAACAACAATGTTGGGCTACAACACTTTCCTGCATGTGCATACTCCAATACTTGAATGGCACTAGTACTCAAAAATATTAATAATTCCCATATATTAAATCTGTGCATTTAAGACCACTTTTAGCTTTCTCACATCTTTAGCTTTCTTCTCTAGCAGTCTTACTTTCCACTACCACTTGGTTCCTCTAGCTTTGCTCTCTGACCTCTTCGGCTTCCTTATCGCTTTCTCTCTAACATATTTATCCCTTCTTGGCTTTCTTCTTACCTCTTTACTTCCCCGCATATTCCACAACCTTTGCTTCTTACTTGTTTCCTCTAACTAGCTCTTTGGCTTTCTCTGCTACCCACTATTTGCTTTCCTCTCTTTCCTCTTCTCTAACCACTCTTTAACTCTTCTTTAACCACTCTTTGTGCTTTCCTCTAACCACTCTTAACTCCTTTTAATCACTTTTAGTCTTCCCAGAGTCTGCTGTTTACTGAGTCTCTGTGTTCCTATACGTAGCATACTACATGGCTAGTCATAGATTTCTAAACTCTAATTGACTTATTTTGATGGTGGATGGATAACGCCAAAACATGAAACAGTCTAAAACCGTATTGTGTGTGAGCCTAGTCTGAATTTTAGGTTACTTTTCTTTTATGCACTAATTTAAGAAAGATCAAGAACGAATATTTAATATTCAAATAAATTACATGAACTTACTTATCTGATAAATTAGACCACTGCACAAGCAATATATAGTAGAAGGGAAGAATAAATCTCAGAGCTAATTTTTAAGATTCTAAAAAATTTAGTTGATCCTTTCTGAAAAATTTCTAGCTCTCTGGAGTAACCTCGTAAATGTATTTGTCTCTTCAGTTTTATCTACACAGAACTAATTAGAAAAGATTAATATCTTAATCTAATCAGCTTCTGGCAGAAAGAAAGACGAACCCTTCTTTGAGTGTTTGAGTTTATTCCTTTTCTTTTTATTTGTGTTTTTTTGTAATCGTAATTTTATCTCTCATCTTTTGCTTGATAACGCCTGCTCACCTCGAGAGACTTTGATATCGATGATGCCCAGGGTTGAGACGTCGAACATACTATCATCGATCCAGGTGTTGAGCATCATGCACAAATATATGTCGGCTCTTTGAGAAAGCATTTTGAGGAGAATCACGCTGAAAGTGTTTATAAACCTTTCTCTCGACTTACCATCCTTGTATTTACAATAGAATTACATCTATATAAATATTTTTCTTGAATTAACGACTCACGAAAATCGCATTATTTAGCTATAGGTTCGGCAATATCTGCAAGCAACGACGATGGGACCACGGATTTCACTTCTAAACTTAAAGTAGTTGAATTCAGGAAGAAAGAAAGATCAGAAATTTAAAAAATGGCTATAAACTTTGAGAAAAACAATTTGTCTTACCATGAAATTAAAATCATTGAAACTTAATCTAACTTTATTTATAACAACATATGACCTAAAGAGATAAAATAAAGACTAATTTTAATCCTGAAACTTTTTTCTTTTTTGGAGCCTGTAACGAGTTAGGATTACGAGGATATCTGGCACAAATCTGTTAAGCTAAACATAAAATGTTTTCATTCTAGGATGCACAGTCTCCCATAGTAGTGATCAGAAGTGAGAACGTTTCCAGTAACGACACCATGGAAGATTGGTCGTAATCCTTCCTGAGCTAGCATAGCAGGGAGCAAGAGCCACCTATTTATACATTCTACATTACAGTCCAAAATCATACGTACATGATGCAATTTTATTTTATGTGTTATGACAATTTTTATAGCCCATTTGTGGTAAATAGTGTGTTGGACATAGGACCAGTTTTAAGATCCGACATAGACCGAGGTTGAATCCGACATAGGAAGGTTAATCCCATAGGACCAGTTGACTTACAGCCATTAGTCAAATAATAATAGTAAGTATTAAACATAAAGACATATGAATTGGAAGTTTATATTTGAGCTACCAACCATTAACAGGGCATGCGTATTTTGTGTTTGACCACCTCATAAATTTGAGGTGCTTTCTTTATAGCTATGAGTTGTTCCAATACGAAAAGGTAAATCTAGAAATATGGATGGTGTTTCTCACAAAATTGATAAATATTTTTAAACTCGATGGAAATAGAAAATCTTTAGGAATCCATTTTCAGCATCCCATGAATGGTGTCAAAAACACACGTTACTGCAGTGAGTCGAATGCTTGCATTTCAGCCACGTTCTCAAATGAAAGGACGAGCTGAATCTATCTAATCAGACGAGTAGATGTTGTGAAAAAGTTCCTCTGAAAGGTTTTTCGCATAAAATTTAAATCTGCGACAATGGTAGAAACTGCTGGTTGCAAGACTATCCTCTCTGAAAGGTTTCTATTGCATTGATAAATTCAGGTAGACTGTATATGAGGCATCTTTGTTGCGTTTCATCAAAGATATGCAATCTGTAAAATTTAAACTGATATAATTTATATTGTTTAGTTGTACGATAAAAACTCACTGTAAGAATTTCCTGAAAGTCCGGAAAAATCCTGGACTGAAAGTTATCTCATAGTGATTCTTGAAATTGAGTAATTACATAGATTAATATGAGTAATTACTGTTTTGTATGGATTAGAATCAACTAGTTTGCACCAGCTGTCGTGGGAGACATCTGACTTTCTTGTACCATGAATATAGTAATTGTCTACATGAAACTAAGCATATCAAGCGAAAAAGATCCATAATTAAGTAAATAAGTTTATTTGCATTAATCTTACAGGAACCAAAATGCAATTTATTTTCTAAGCCTTATAAATGACTATAAATTAACTTATCCCAGATGCTATTATATTCATATATAACCTTTGATTGTAGAATAGATATTTTTATAGATAGGTCAAGAAACTCAAAATATTAAATCTAAAAGCGATTGAAACTTCAACAATTTATTTGGATGACGTGTTGTTGAAATCGTGATGTAAGATTTAAACATCGAAAACAAGAAACGCTTAAATATAATTACGAAATTATTTACCACGTTCTTCACACAGACAACAATTTACCGGTACTCATATACTATATTTACTATTCTGTCTGTTCATTAAAAAGTGAGTGTAAATTAACAATATAGAGAAAAAAATGTAAAATCGAACATTTCTCAATGAACACTTTCTCTCAACAAGAAGAAAGAAGAAAGTAATTCTTATAATGAACTCTTTCGAAAGATATAATAAGCCAATAGTATAAGTCCAGCTAATAAATAGTTATTTTATTGTTACAAAGGCGCGCTTTAGGCCTTGCCATTTAATCCGTCCGAAAATGAACCAAGGCAGAGCACCAACTTTGGGGTTTCAAAGTTAAGAATTTAGTGAATTTGGTTCAGTTCTGATTATTGGATAAGCATTTAAAGAATTTGCTAGTTGACCAGTGACTCAGAAGAAATAATACCCTAGCAACAGACACTGGAATGAACTTTTAAAAGTCAGTGGCTTTTTGATGATCTTGAGCACCCTGACTCATGACTGCAGGATTCAAAATCTACCGTGAAAAACGAAAGAAAAACCTTCGGCAAGTCTGGAAGGCAAAGGTGAATTCCTTTACGTTAATCGTTACAAAGTAATGAAATATTACTATTGATGAATACGAACATACCAATGACTTTATTGTTTACACTGCACAATATTTACGTCATGATTCTGTTTTCGAAATTTATTTTCTATATCAAGGTTTTACTCATTCTACACAAACGGTTATGCTAAGATTTATTGGTGGTATACATTCTCAATTTTTTTATACCCAACACATAATCATTCATCAAGGTAGGTACAAGAAATAATTCATCTATTCCATGCAAATATTCTTTTAGATAAATTAAGCTCAGACCTATCTGAAGTGAAGTAACGAGAAATTGGATACTTGACATGAATGAAGAAAGACTCATGAATTTAAAAATTATTTCATTTAATCTAGGTTACCATAGAATTGTACGAACATTACTTTGTACATATGTAAAATCATCATGATATTAAACATTTAAACATACTACTAGAATGGAACCTATTAAGAAATTACGGATTAGCATAGATAATAGTTCACTAAATTAACATAAGAGAACAAAAATTATTAAACTTTGGGGGCAATATTAAACCATAATGTTTATTTGGAAACTTGAGGAAGAATGCAGCCATTTTGAACAAGTGTAATTTAAATCTCATAGAATTAAAAGAAGATAGTAGAGAAAAACCCAATTATCCAGTGTGATGATATTTTTCAATGTCATTATGAGAAAGGAACTCTATTTTAACTATCTGTATCTTTTTTTTTATTTTTTATTAAATTTATTAAACAAATCTTGATTCTCTTAGCATGTTTAATTAAATATCAGACTAAACAATACTGTCAAATTAACTTAAAATTAAAAGTAACTACTATTAATTAAAATTAACATATTTTTAATTTTAATTGTAAGAAATCTTGACAAAAAAACCTCTTTATGAAACTCATGTATTTACTCGCGAGTGTTTGATTTATCTTAAATAAAAAAAGTCATGGGCTATGAATGCATGTTCCACATCTCCTCCTAAACCGCTGGACTATCTTCAGTGAAACTTGTACACTCTTTTATTTCTAGACAATGGAAATGTCGTTCTCAACTCTTTCAAAGGCCAGATGTTATTTAAAAAATTTAGTTATTGCAAAAATTACCAAGGCATTTTTCCGCTATATCTTGGAAATTTAAACCTACAAAACTAATTTTTACACCATATATTACAATTTTTAAAATTAAGTCTTTTCTGAAACAAAATTTCATTTCATACAATTTTTTCTCCTCCATTTTAAAATGTTTTTCAAAATTAATCATACAGATCGTAAACAATATTCTTTATTAGTAGAAATCAGAATAATACGAAAGAACTGTTGAAGAATTCTGACGAATGATAAGAAAGAAAAAATTTTAAAGTAGACTTGTAACAATTTATATCATTGTACCAACTATTGATTTTATTTATTTTCAGCTACTTTAAAATTAATGGATAAATTAATCCATTTAATCTAATTGCTAAAAATATTCATTAAAACCATTCTTTTACTTTAGTAAATTGTACTACAAAATTTGAATTACCTAACTGTTAACAAAATTTGAATTACCTAATTGTTAACAAATTTGAAATTACCTACTTTAACAAAAAATTTGAATTACCTAATTGTTAACAAAAATTTGAATTACTATATACAAATAATAATTCTAGTGAGAAAATTATGTATCTGCTATTTTTTTAAAAAATTGTCTGATCTCATTTTATATTTCATTTCAATTAAAAACGTTTCTGATCAGAAAAGGAAATTTGTGTATCTATATTTATTTGCCAATAGTGTTTCACATTAAAAAATATTGGGTATGAAAACATTTTAATCCGGAAGCAAAAGGGTTATATTGGCGATTGTTTACTTATAAAGTGGAAGTAGAATGTGGAGCTGATGGGGTTTGTCAACAAGGTGTACAGCATGGTAGGTTAAAACACAATAATTTGGAGAAGGGTAAAAATAACTTTCAGCTCATAACTTCTACGTAATTCTTAGTCAAATAATTTCCCTGTTTAAAACCTCGTTCTGTTATGATTAGGATGATTCGCCAACGTGAAATTCTATACCAATCTGCGTAATGGGGAAATTATAAATTTGGGGAGTTAAATAACGCTTTTCAGTTCATAACTTCTAAGCAATTTAGTTGTAAAAAATCCAATATATAAATTGATTCTAGATAAGGAGATAATCGCCTAATTTGAAGTCTATTTCCTATCTTATACGTACATGAGGCTATGGGAAAATGATAAGTTCAGGAAGGGATTGAAATGGTTTTATAGCCTCATAACTTCTATGAACGTGTACACAAAAAAGTGTCAGTACAAAGTTGTTTGTTATGATGAGGCAATATTTCTAATTTGAATTTTCTTTCTATCTCTCAATCGTAAGTGCAATATGGGGGGAAACGAAATTTTCATACCCCACCATTTCCACCCTTTATTGCGCTGTATGGATCATCTACGATCTCGCCGAGAATTTTCACCGTCCATACGGCCCATATCCTGCAGATTAAAATCTAATCAAAAGATTATTCTAGTTATGTGTTCACAAGATAAACGGGTACATTACGTTATAATATACATGCCACTTAATAATAGTAGTGAAAAGATGACTTTCACCTCTATTTTCCAGAAGAGTTATGCTGGAAGAGGCAGGAAACGTTGGAAGAGACTGCAACGATGAGAGCTTTCCAACAGGAGTAATACAGGTTGAAGGCACTTAAGGAGGGGAGGGAGAGGAAGGAAGGGGAAAACTCTCTTGCGTCGTAACTTCAATAGTGAGGTATGGAAAAAAGTTTGAAGAAAATTTGTTCGTTATCATTAGGCGATATTTCATGCTCATTTAAATTTTATTTCTATTTGAATTGTAAAGGATTTATGGGTATGAACTGTCAACCTCGTACCATTTCACCCCCTTTGAGAGCTGGTTAGCCCATCTATCGGACTCCACTCGAGATTTTCACTATCTTTACAGCATATCCTACGCTGGTTAAACTAAATCAAAAATAGTACTTCAGTTATCGTAGTTCACAGAGAAAACATGTCCGTTAACATGCGGAAAAGCTTATATATATAGGTATATCACCAATATACAACATGTACATTGAAGTCCATCAAAAAAATAAAATAATCATATCAAAAATGCAATGCAAGTAAAACAAAGGTTATTAATTAAACAAATTTTAATTAGATCCTGTAAGAAATATAGGTAATCATGCAAAATAACATGTGGAAAACTCAAACTTATCTACTGCAAAACATATCTTTTTATTAACCAACTAAAATATAATCAAAAAAATTGAAATAGTATTAGATACTAAGAGCTAATGATAAGAGTTTAAACCAGACCTGACGAAATCAGTGTCCGTTGCGCCCTGGACAAGATAAAAAAAATCGAGGGGCCATATCAAAAAAATATGAAAAAATCTCAAGCGGACTTCTGAATTAATTAGAAGATTTTCTGTAAACAATATAATTTTATGTACTAATGACCGAAAACTTTCCTGGCACTACTCCAGTAATCTATACATTAAATTACAGTGTCTTCTTCTTCTTCTTCTCTACTTGACCCACGCGCGGTTACCCGTCGGGTGTGAAGACACTACAAGGGCCCGCCGGGGAAAAAGAAATACAAGCCTCGAGAGGAACAACAGAGCCCAACCCCCCGAAAAACAGCATTCTATTTTCCAACAGAAATGATACATAATCACCAGGACGGCTGCAGAAAATCCAGAATGATACATATGATAGTACATGCAGAATATGGAGAAAACATTTTACAAAAGCATACCAAGGGACAAGAAGAGCAAATAAAATCTACACTCATTACAAAAAACACAAGCTCAAACCCAGACTATGGAAGAGCAAAAAAACACAGAGAACATATATAACAACACTGTGAGAGGGGGTATATCTCAAAGGTCACAGAGTCCCGAAAGCAAAAGGCATTTGACGCACACAAAATGCCAGATAAATCTCATGCAAATATACACGTAAAGATAATCCGAACATCCAAAGACAACAAACTGAAAATTACCAAAGTGATAACAAACAAAAAACAAAAAAAATGATCAGTGTTCAGGTGTGATGCGAAATTTACAGCAGAGACACTGCACTGTAGTTCGTGAGGCAAAAATTTGATTATAAAATCAAGATGAGTCCCATAATCATAGTACAAGAAAAATATAAAATTGAATTATTTACCACCTGGTACTGCAATAATTTTTAGAATAAAATTTTCTCAGCTGCAACATCCCAACGTTACTTCATGTTTATATCATATATTGAACTAAAAGTTGTTAGTTCCTTCTGTCTGCAGACGAGTTAAAAACATTCTTCTCGCTTCCTTGCAAAGTATGCATATCGAGAGTTTGGCTTTCTGATAATTCTGAAGTGTTTTGATCTGCCCAAAAATTACTTGCAGAACAGGCCACAATTCCTGAGTCATTTCTTGGTCCTGGGGCTTTCTCCCTGCAGGATCTTGTTTAATCCTCTATTATTTGACTTTCTTAGGTTACACAGGCTCATGACCCTGATATGCAGCTCTGCTGATCTTCAGGATCATAATAACAAGCACAAGTTCTTCTATCAATTTGGCCAATGCAAAGATTTTAAACCATTTTAAATCAGATGGAAATAGATTCCGGCATAAAACAGCCTGGAACTTTGGGATGGGAAATATCAGTGGCATTGTCTATTGAAAAGATTTACTGCCTTTGTAGGTATTGAAATTGATAACAAAATGAATTTTTTTCAAGAAAGTGGCATTACTAACTTGTTTTTTTATACTAGCCTTCAATTAGTGTTGCATCCGGAAACTAGTTTTTCAAACGAAAAGTAACACCAGAACCATTTGAACATCAATATCTGAAACAAATTCTCTCGACTTCACATGTTAGAATTATCTGAATAAAAAATCTGTAAGAAAAAAAATTGTCTGAATCTATACTCCTGTTAACTATTTTTTTAATGAAGTTATTTAAGTGAAAGTTATATAAATGTAGCTCAATTACTGAGTTACAATATTGTTTTTGAACTCTCTAAAAAAATGTAAAACAGACCATAAACCTTTTCTTTTTTTAGAATGCTTACATTTAAGCAATACGTAATA
>BGPR01008356.1:25607-64275 GCA_013235015.1 Araneus ventricosus | reverse complement strand
TTGTTTAGTCTGTCATGATTTCATGCATTCTTTCATTCAGAGTCCTCATTGTGTTGACTATTCGTGTCTAAGATTACTGATAACATGATCGATTCCTGATTACATGATTATGACTTGTTTAGTTTGTCATGATTTATGTATTCTTTCATTCAGAGTCTTCATTGTGCTGATTATTCGTGAATAAGAACTTTTGCTGTGTTTACTATTTTCGAGTCAAGTCGATTAGTTTTCAATGCTGGGTTCGGTGAGATACAAAGCTTTTGTGAGAGAAGAATCAGTTGCATGGCGATCTAGAACACTTTGGTCTTCGCAGGCACATCGATCGTGGGAACATCCATGTAAAATTATATTGATGCATGTAGAAATTACAACACAGATAACTTTTCCTTTAAAAGTCCTTATGCATTTTCATAAATATAAACCATATATAAACTACAACCAGTGACAACTCAAGTTGACAATACTTAGGAAGCCATAAACGACCGCTTGATCGGTATGCGTTTTTGAGCTGAAAAACAAGTTCATTAAATTAAATAAATTAAGAAAACCATCTTTTAAAAAGTGTTCAAACATTAGTGTTTTAACATTTTCACGTGATAAAGAGTAGAATTATTTCTTTTAATTATTTCATATGCTTTTTTATTTAATTTATAACCTATTGTTATAAATACTGCGGAATCTTGAAATCAGTTTTTCTCGAATTCACTACTAGATGGCGCCACGTCATATGGAATAAAAATTTAATTAAATCAATCGATTAAGTATTAATTAGAGCTGAAAATATTTAAATAATGAAATGAAATCGAGAACACACAAGTATACAAAATTTAAAAACTCTACCACATCAGAAAATGAGTGAAAAATGGATTACAGAATACCATCTCCACAAACATGTACTAAGTCAGGTTAAATAAAATTGTGTAAAAATCACAATTTTGTAATTTAAATAAGCAAAATATCAATTATTTGCAGTTAAAAATAAATTTTATCGAAATATGTCACTTACTTTTTCTATTAGATCGCTTTCTGAACTTTTTGGTTTGGTCTAAAAATACGAGCACACCATGTATCTTTCCCAGTACCAGCAATATAAGTTGTACTGTCTATAATTTAAAAGTATTAAATTGATCTCTCTATAACTTTTTCTGTCTATATTCAGTGTTCTAGTAATTTGTTTGCCGAAAGGCGGCTTCGGCTCGTAATTTCGATTAAAATAATTTTAGCCACTAATCAATCAAATAAAGTAATAATTTCATACATGTTAGAAAACATCAGATGTAGCAGCGTACCCAGAATGAAGACAGAGTCCTTTTTCAATTCATAAATAGCATTTATCGCTGTGGAATCTATCTTCTTGATAAAAATTAAAAAGAACTGTTTAAAACATTACATTCTACTTTTTTCATCACATTCCTCCATAGTCAAAGAAAGGTGGGTAGTTCATGCTTCCTTGACACTCACATAGATTAAATACATGGCGTGCAGTTGAAGTCATACTGAAACAAAACTTTTACCGTAAGGCACAAGAGTAATCGCAAACAATAAGTTCCACTTTACGGCACGGCCGATAATCTCCAACAATACATCAAAGATTGGATTTTAATTCCGTTACAGTACTTGCGTTTAACACTTGTGGTACTTTCAGCACTCATGTGTATGAAGGTTATCGTGGGGTTTGTAGATGTGCATGTAGTAGTTTTCTTTCGCCAAACTCGAACACTTTTATGCCAAATGAATTAAACGGGAGAGTTCTGTCTCTCGACCTTTTCGCATACTTACAGATTGTGGCAAGTTTTGTCTTTAGATTAGTAATGTGATGAGTTTGATTTGATTTGATTGGGGGTTTTTTGGGATTTTCAGCAACAAAGGCTATTATCACCTATTCATTCCAAAGTTCTTTTCAATCCGTATTCAAAAAAGAAATGAAAATTGCCATAAAAAGATGGGCTAAAATTATCGCCGATCTGATTCGGTCAAGAGAAAAAAAATGACACCCTCCTGGAAAGGCCTCCATATTCTTTTTTTCAATGTGATGGGAAAAAATCTAGTATTTGTTGGGAATAATACGCAGTTCACTTTCCTTCCTTCTCCTCATTCAATATTCAACCAATCACAAGCTATTGTGATGAGGTCATGTTGCAATACGTCACTGCGTGATGTCACATGTATCCCATGATTCCATGGATGTCTTTTTTCACGGAGAGACGATAAGAGGCTTGATATGTACTTCTAACTATACGCTTGTAAAACGGCTCCATGTCTGTGTCGTTATAATTGTCTTACGTCTAGTGTTTAAAAATAAACAATGATTACTTAAACTGTTTCTCATCTCTCAAAGTACACTCTGCTAATTTCCCCTTCAGTATTCATATAGATCCTCTTGCCGCAGACCAGTAGGGTCCAAGTTTGGATAAAAATCTACAATTGTAGTGTCCATATCACGTGACAAATTCCATATTCACTTAAGAGCTGTCACGTACAAATGCGCACTAATATATAGACCAACAAACAGTCATTTTTCGAAGTTTTATGCAGATTTCCAATTTTAGGAAAAAAATCGTATACTAAAATTCACTCATCTAATTTGTAGGGGTTTTTTGTTATCGCGCTCAAATACGCTCAAATTCACAGATAGATAGGCAATGAACCCGATGACGGACTTGGTCCAAAATTTGATACAGGTCTACAATCCTAGTAAAAAAAACAAAATAATAATGCAAATTTTTTTTCTATCCAACAAATTTCAATTTTGAGCTATCGATTTTATATGTAAGCGCAGGAACAGACGAACTGAGCCTAAAATTTTAAAGAAATGTACAAATCTGGTGCAAGGACCGAAAACAAATTTCATCCGTCCAGCTCTTTGTGTCCTTGAGTTATCAAGTTCAAACAGACTGACAGAACGCCGCCCCATGCCCCCATACCTGAAGCCATTATGGGAACCGAACCGGCTGAATGGGCGTGGGACAAACAAACTGACAAACATAATTACAAAAAAGTCTTTATCGGACTCAGGAAAGTCTAAAATGAAGGAGATTCAACAAAATTTCAAGGTCGAAATTTCTGACGATTGCAATATTTTCCTTTGTATACTTCAGATATACAAGAATGTCAAAAAGTCTCATAAAAGTAATTTTTACTGAAATAGGATTTTAAGAAATATTAACAATAAAAAATTAACAAAAAAATTGGCAGTGCAGATGGTTGCAATCTAAAAATGGAAAATGGGCAAGGTTAATTTACCCAGGAATTAATATGACTCAACTCAGTGCCGACTTCTATTACAATCAGATTATAACGGGACATGGGATATTTGGTGCTTTCCAAAATCGAACGTTTTGTAAATGCCAATGTGGAGAAGACGAAACTTTTAAACATGTGAATGGAATGTCCAGTTTGGGCTCAACAACGAGACAAACTACCAAAAAGTTGGTTAGTAAAAGAAATTCATGAACTTGTGCATTTACCAGGATTTAAGACTTACGCAGTCAATATAGTTAAATCTTTATTCGATTCTCTCTCGGTGAATTGGGCGGACTGATTGGTGTGTGGCGTGTTTTCATTTTTGCTTAAATGGTCTATAAAAACTTTCATTGTGTAATTGCGCTTGCCTCTGAGGAGTTTGGTGACGCGTCGGTTGAGCGAATTCCGCGCCCGCCAAGTGCTGATTTGTGCTATCGTTCTGGGCGGGACCGCTTCGTGCTGCCCCATCAGTGCTTCCTGGGGGCTTCGGAACTCTAACTACATATCACTTCCTACACTCCTGTTGCATGAAATGTTATTTTGCATTAAAGCATGAAGATAGAAATAAATGCTGAAATAATACTCATATATCTCAAATATTATAAACTAGAAAATCACCCGCAATGGTATGACGGGTGCAAATTGCCTCTTCATTATAGAGATTTCCTGTCAAATTTGACGTGTTTAAATAGATATATATGAAAGAGAAATGTTTAACATTGATTGAACACAAATGAAATAAACATATGTGTTATGATAGGAAATAATTTTTTATTTACATATTTCTTTATTCAAAAAACATCTTGGTAAACAGCATTCCGTGTGAAGCATTTTTCATTGTCTAACAATTTTATTATAATTCAATAACCATGAAATTCTCAGCTTGTCGAGCGTGAATCAAAAGTTAAAATTTCAAATTAATTATTTTTCGAAATTCTAATCAAAACAAAGGACTTCTCTGCTTGTCAAACGTTGCCAAAAATATTATCAAATTATATCATCACAATTGCAATAAATAATCAGATGCATCGTGGCGTCCAAGCTATATCACGCGCATGATATACCACTGACGTGATTTAGTACTTTCTATTAAAAAACGGAAATTAATTTGAAATATATGATTAATATAATTTAAAATTTCTCGGTAACTAATGATCATAGCGAGATAAATTTTATATCAATCGATAGAAAAATTTATTTCACTATTTTAGAGCTATTAAATTTGAACTTAGAACGAAAATTACTCTTTTAAATTTAAAACTACTGAAATTTAGGTTCTCTAACAATGAAATAATGCTGTTTAATGTCTCCCTGTGCTATGGCGCGAGCTTTATTGTTGGTGACGTCATAGCGTTACCGAGAGACAGGTCTGGGATATTATATTAGTAATACTCAAATAGCTCATGGAAGTGCAAAATAAATGAAAATTGTTGCAATCAGTTATACGGAATAATTAAAGTTCGATAATTCTCTGATTTTTGAGTAAAAATGTCATTTAGCTAGTCGTATTAAAGTTTGACGTTAAAAAGAAGGAGCTTCGATAGGTGAAAATGAGTCATTTGTAACATACCACAGTGAATGGAGTCCATTCATGCTGACTCGGAACACATTAAATGCCTCGCGCCAATGTAATTTTTTACTCTTTTTGGAGGAAAAAGGCATCACAGCACATCTCCTGATTATCGGTTTCTCTGTTCGAGAAAGCGATAATACAAAAAACACAACAAACTACATAAATAAAATTTGGTACCTTATCTTGACATTTAAATTATAGATTTGTATTATATTTAAACTGAATTGCGTGAAAAGAAGATATTCAAGATGCATACTTTATTTTCTTCATTATACCACGAAGCTTAACACAAAACACGCCATATTGCTGAAGTATATGAAAATATCGAGGGGAGAGCACTCTCCCTGATTATAATGCATATATTAAATTATCTAATGGTTCTAATAATTATAATTACCTAACTAATAATGAAAATGTCGATAATTTATATGAACATATATGTGATAACTAACAATTGTCCCAGCGCAGCGACGTCCTGCTTTTAATTGGGCGTTTCGTCTGTTTATCTGTAAAGTTATTTTTGCGAAAGTCACGACCTAACAGGGAACCAGATTTGGACATATGTGACAATTGGTAAGTATAACATTATATGTACGTATGTAATCAAAAATTAATATTTTTAAATTATACTAATAGCATTAAAACTACATAGCTATAATTTGAACAAGGTTTTCAGATTTAGATACATTTCAGTAACTAAACTAATTAAATAACTCGTCAGCTAAACATACGACAACATAGTTAAGAACATGTCGGCTAAAAATTCTGTCGACAAAGTATCATAAACTTTCAAAGAAAGCTAATGAACTGCGTGTTACTTACGCTGGGCATTCACTTGAAGGCTAGCCATGCCATTTTTCCTAAGCCCGTTATTTTTCAACCCATTTTAATCGAAAAATTACGCACGTCATTCACGTAGGCTCCAAAGTGCGCTACTGTAGCTCTTCGATCCTCCCCTATTCCTCCCCCCACACGCTAGGTGGATTTCCGATTTTCTAGCCTCGTCACGAGGTCTCAATCTACTCAGATCCTTTGATGTGCCGCTAGCCTAGCACCGATGTCTCAAATTGGAATCGTAGCATGAAATCTTGAATTTTGAGTTGGTTTGAATTCCATCGTTTCTAATCATTTGTTCCAAATTTCGTAGGCTTTCGACCTTGACGATTGTTTTCTCATTCCCATGTTCCAAAAATTCGATTTTGGGAGACATGTGAATGGCCTGCTTTAGAAAGTTAGACTCAGCAAACCATTTTATACTGGCTAGGCTAGTTTCATAAACGAAAAGTAATTTTTAATATCAAAAGTAAATTTTTCTGAGGAATTCCTAATTACCTATATTATAAAGAAGAGCTGCAATCATAATTTGCCTCAAATTGTCTTAAGATTTGGGAAAATACATTCAGCGATAGCGTACGAAACTGTTGACCAGTAGAATCTCAAGATAAAGAATAATCTTGAAAATTCAACCATTTAGGAGAAGCTTCGCCCATAACCTTTAAAATTAATCCTCATTCAAAAGTAAAAAAAAGTAACAGTAACTGCACTGGCAAATGAAAAAATAAACTGAATGCGAACATAAACCATCTGCGAACTGCATACCGTGGATTTCGCGCCTCTGCTAAAACGACGGAAGAAGAAAATGGGCATACAGGGTGTTTTTTCCTAAACTGACAGTACCCAGAGCCTTCTGTAGCTCGATATGTCAGCTGAAATGCCACCAAATTTCGTAGGGCAGCTGATGACGGCATGGGTGAAAATATTCTGCAATAAAAAAAAAATAGTTCCGAAAGTCGCCTATAGGGGAAAATGTGGCGCTGTTGTAGTCTACACAACTGAGAATTAGGCAAATGAAAAACAAAGAAGAAATTTCAGTGCAAAACCACTTTAATAAGGCAAAATGAACTGCCAAAAGGGTTACAGAGATGAAATTACAATGCTCCATAGCACCAGACCTCTTTCACTGGACCACCCTTCTCGTGGACCACACATTGCATTCTGTACACAACATTCTCAACTGTCGAAAGTAACGTGTGCCGAAAGTAATTCTCTGCAAAGTCAGTAATATGTTGTCCTTTAATCATTTATAAGGACGAAGGGTTTCATTTCGAATCATTTATAAGGGTTTTCCGAAATGTTTCGGAAATCACAAATACAGAAAACACGTACTGTACTGCACGGAAATAATCGCGAAGGCAAGACTTTTTTGCAAGGATATCCCCACTTTTTTCCACCCAAGAAGGTCAGTGCTTAATTTTAGAATGCTAAAATTAATATTAATGGGTATTAACAATATTAATTACGAGATTCTTTATATACGCCTATCAAGAGCATTGCGCCCGAACTCGCCTTTGCGGATATTGCTCCCGACCAGGGCTTTCTTGACCAATGAGCTTATTGGGCTAGAGCCTAGATCCCATAGGCGACAATGATCCAAAGGCGACAAATTTACTACACTGATTTCATTTAGTATTTTAATTCTGCACCAGAATTTAGTTTAGTTCAGTTATATTAACGTCCCGTTTTGAAGCAACACGATGGCTATTTTGGGATGGACCTGGTCATTTTGAACCGCTGTCAGATAACGAGGACAACACCTGAGCTGGTACCTCCCTCTCCAAACTTCCTCACCAAACCAACGGGTTATGAACCAGAAATTATTCGATTATAATTTTAAATATGAAAAAGATCCAATTTATATTATATGAACTATAAGGCGTTGATCAAATAGAACAAGCAACTTTTCTCTTTCTCTCTCTCTCTCTCTTCTGATCTTAAATTATTTTATTAGGTAGGTATTTTTCTCTTTCCCTGTAGTCCTTAAGCGTCCAAATTCGTATTAACGATTCTGATGGGGCGCCAATTATCTCCAGCCCACGTGACTTTGTCTTTGGCACGTGATCTTTGTTAAGACGGCACTGAGGAGGTTAACTTTGATAAAGAACATAAGTGTAGCCTTCAAAGAGAGTTTTGAATTTGTCTTGCATTTAAAACATTTCAGAATTACCTACTGTAATTGGATACATTATAGTAATAGACGTTCATGGCTTAACCGGAGGAAAAAAATGACGGGAGGCTGTCTTTTTGAAACAGCCGCTGAAAAGGCGTAGGATTACTTTACTCGCGTGTCGCTTTTCCGATTTTCAAATTGTTTCGTAACTTCCGTTGTTATCCTTTATCTGTAAAATAAGACATTAGTTATGTTTCTAACATATGTAGTTACCGATATATAGCGGATCGCGTCACCAATTCATGCGTATTTTTGCTCAACTTTGCGACTCAATAGTCGCTGTACTACAATTCCGATTTTCAACTTTTTTTTGTAACTTCTGTTGTTACCCTTTATCTCTAAAATAAGACATTAGTTATGTTTTCAACATATGTAATTATCGAGATATAGAGGATATCCCATACAACGTTTATTGTGGCGTTTTGGAGTGTGAAACAAATTCTTTCCTGAGACTGCAATGGGATGAACGTAGTCCTACGTTAAAATCGTTATCCGAAACGGCTCCCCCTCCTTAGTTCGGTTAACCGGAGTTGTACTGTAACTATACTCAGGTGTCAAGTCGTATCGCTTCAGCTACAGAATATGACCGTAGAGCCATTTCCAGCAGAGCAGGAGCTCAACTAGCAAGTGCTGTTTGCAGGATTTAAATGAATCAGCAACCAGAAAATCAGCAGCGGTAATAGATAAATCGAAGTTTTTTCGGGCAAGTGCGAAAAACCGTCAATATTCAAATAGAACCTCGTAAAAAAATTGCACTCTCATTTTATGCTTGAAAATATGAAACAATAAGTAAAGAAATTGTAAGTGGTAAGTCTCACAGGACAATTGAACAAGAAGAAATGTTTTGTTGAAGAACCAGATCGACATATTTTTGACACGTAACCCCAGATAGTGGCTCTGAGGAAGATATAGTATCATCAATACTAAGATTTAGGGAAGGAGACTGCATATATGAGAAAATTAATAAAGTTTTTGTCTTTGATGATACCGAAATAGATACTGGGGCCTCCAATAGGTCAATTGAATTGCTCAAAAATGCTTTAAAACATCCACTAGAAGCAGTGGCTTGTTTGTTTCATTTATTTTTAGAAGAAGATCTTAAGATTCACTCAACTCTACAGAGAAATGCTTTTATGGTACTCTTTGTAGGCTACACTTATGTTCTTTATTAAAGATAATCCTCCGTCGGGAGCAATATTCGTACCGGGGAGTCCGTGCGCAATGCTCCTGATAGACATAGGTAAACAAACTCATAATTAACATTGTTAATACCCATTAATATTAATTTTAGCATTCTAAAATTAATCACTGACCTTCTTGGGAAGACTTAAAAGAAAAAAGTGGGCATATCATTGCAAAAAAGTCTTGCCTTCGCGATTATTTCCGTGCAGTACAATATGTGTTTTCTGTATTTGTGATTTCCAAAGCATTTCGGATAACCCGGGTTTCGGTTCACCGGGGTTTTACGTTATATGCGATTTCACCTAGTGATATTTTCGCTATTTCAAAAAGCTTTACTGCTATATAGACTATAAATAAAAAAATCGTTTTTAACTTAAAGGATGGTTGAAAATTGAAAAATTTGCGTATTTGGCAGAAAAATTAAGGTTTTCATGTAGATTCCGGGAGACCTAAATTTTAAATGGCAGATATAATATTTTTTTATTGTTAATTAACATACTAAACTTCATAGTTTTTTTTAAAAAATGAGAAGTACATTTTTGACAAAATATTTCAAACTTTAGGCCCATTTCGGCAGACCTAAATATTTTTCAATTAGACTAAAACTTATTTTTGGTAAATATGTGACCATAGTGACAACTTTTTATCGGCTTAAAATTTTAAATTTCAAAAAAAATCGTTTTTCGTGATACACCCTAATAAAGATCTGCACAAAAGTTTTGTCAGCACCATAATAGCAGATCCCATACTGCTTTTATCAACCATAAAACCACTGAGCTAAGAAAATATTCCCCCTCAGGCATACTCCCCCTACCATACCGTGTCACTACATCTTGTGCTCTTTCCTTATTTTTGTTAAATGTTTTGTTATATTCCAGAAATAGGAATTATACGTCATCTAACGCATGCACTTCGGGTAGAGATACCCATGCATATTTATTAAAAATAAATTTCACAAACTTACACACTATTGCGGCTCGTTCCGATGTAAAAGTCGTGAAAATTTAAATTACTTCTCAGAAGTTGAGGGTGGGGGTGTACCTAATCAAAAAGCAGCTTCGGTGGACTCCTTTTAAACACCTGCCGTGGTCCCTAAAGCCGAGAGAAGAAAACGGTCAGCGACGGGATGGGGGGAGGACGTAAAAAGGAGAAAATCCGCCTCGCCCAATCCGCACGAAACAGCCACTTTAGAGGTAATCCACATTAAACACGGAATGGAGAAAAAAAGGCGGGGAGGATGAATGGTTCTGGAAGGAAAAAAAGTCCCTCCGACTTTTTGGAAAAAGGCGATATCAGCAGAAGCGTTTTCTTTTCTTGACATACATCGTTTGTGTAGGTTGTAACATCAGCGGAGACAATATATTTTTCTGTTTTGCTTTGCAAAATACAGATTTCCATAGCAAGTAAATTAGTGAGGTATGGGTGGTATTAATTGTAAAATTATGTCCACGTAGTACGAAAGCAAAAATTGAAAGGAATTATTGTGTATCAGAAGCAGTGGCCCTAAGCGCTAAAGAACAATAAAAATTCAGATGGAACTTGCTATGTTCGTAACTAGTCTCGTTTAGAAAACTTTTTAGCCAAATTTGAGCTATAAAAAACAAATTTAAAAAAGTCATCCGTCTAACTTGATTTTCTGTCAAGTAACATAAACATTGGCAGTTTCAATGGAATCAACGCACTTGAGGCCACATTAACATGACAAGAGTAACTGCGCATATCAGCTGAAATTCAATTTTCTTTCGCCTTCCACACTTATGGCCACATTCACATGGCAAGAGGAACTG
Source organism: Araneus ventricosus (assembly GCA_013235015.1). NCBI lineage: Eukaryota > Metazoa > Arthropoda > Arachnida > Araneae > Araneidae > Araneus > Araneus ventricosus. The sequence continues at coordinate 53,483 of BGPR01008356.1, read as the reverse complement.
AGCATATCAGCTGAAGTTCAATTGTGTTTCGCCTTACACACTTGTGACCACATTCACATGGCAAGAGGAACTGAGCATATCAGCTGAAATTCAATTGTCTTTCGCCTTCCACACTTGTGGCCACATTCACATGGCAAGTGCAACTGAGCATATCAGCTGAAATTCAATTGTCTTTCGCCTTCCTTTTGCTGCGATGCTAAGTCCTTTTGTCCACCTGTAAGATGCACAATTGAGTCCAAAACTAAATTATCACAGATCATTTGACCTGAGCATGAATTTATTCTATTCCGCATTCCGCCGAGTATAAAACAACTCTTTGTATCTTCCAGGTCTTGTTCAATACTCTGCTCCTGTGTTGCTGCATCATACATGCTGGTCAGTCTCAAATCAAAAGATCTTGATAAGATAACAATCCTTTAACTATCTTCCGAGTATAATTCAATCTTGTATTTTTATGGCAGTCCAACGCAAAAGCTAATTAGCAGAATACTGTATGGCCTGGAGCTTTGAAGCCTAACTTATTCCGTGCTAAAAATTTGTCTCTAATTTCAGTGTATCCCCATTCCGAAATAATTTTTATCCACTTACTTTTGTCCAAACTCGTAAAGTTGGTTTGATATTAATTCCAAAGTGAAAGAGATGAAAATTCTGATAAAATAAAGGCCATTAAATATAAAAAAATTACAATGATCTATTGTTTCAAGAAAAAAATTTAAAGAAGTAGCCTAACCCGAGGTTTTAAGCAAAGTCTACAATCAAATACATCATTTTCTTAAAATAATGAATTATGAATACGTATATCAAATATTTTGAAGTCGGAAATCTATTTACGGATCCTATCTTTCGGAAAAATGGCATCAGTTGATAATGGAAATAAAAACGTCAGTAATCAATTAAGGTAATTTCTGAGACGCATGATGAACGTAACTGATCATGTCATCTAACAACTAGCTATATTTGTCTTTCGCTTTGTTAGAATATCGCATCTATTTACATCTGGAACATGCGCATTGAATTCCTAAATTAATTATCATGGCACATTTGATGAGTATCGAATGAACCTGAATTGTTCTCATAGTGAAATGCAAAATTTGTGAATTATTGTTTTATGCATTAATAAAGAAATTAGCCATTAAATATAGATTCCATTTCAGTTTTTTCAAGAAACTTTCTAGTTTGGGAATTAAATTTATAAATGAAACAATCCACGATTTATTTAAACTTTATTTATTTATACTATACACATGGTTTATGTACAAAAGATAGTTATTTCTCACAACATATATTTGTTCAGGACAGCTAAGTTTAATGTGTGCTAAAAACAAATATTTCCTTTTTCAAGGCTTAGATTTCCTTACTTCAAGGCACAATGCAACAGCATTGTTTCATTGAATAAATATGAAAAATTCACAATTTTTGATTAAAATATCCCAAAGAAAATTCTGTAAGATAATCAATACAATATTCTTATGACATTTTTATAAAATGGAAATACTTGAAAATTAATAATATAATTTTTTTAAAAAATTATAGCAAGAAACAAAAAGTTTCCGGCATTGCAGAAAATCTTCAGTTTAAGTTATACATAAAAATGTCCACAATGAATTAATCTTATTTTTCTCTTAAACAAAAGAAAACATTCTCCAGTTCTTAATTTCTGTAGTTAATTTTTCTAGCAAAATAATATACACTTCGCTAAATGTATTTAAATTTCAAATGATGCTGAAAAACAGGCGGAAAAATGAAGAGCATAAAACTACGTTTAAATATTTATTGTTATTTTTTAAATTATTAAAGACAATGTTGAATAAAAAAAATATTGAAAAGAATATTTATAAAGATCCAGTCTCAAAATAATTATTTCTAAAGTAATACAAAACTAAGAACCGAACACACTTTCATAACTTTAGGGTATAAAGACAAACATCACAGTCTTATTTATTTTACTGAATTTTACGTTTAATAATTGCTTTAAATTCCTCGCCATTTTTTGCCTGTTCTATTTAATCACCTGAATCAAATCATTTTTAAAGATATTACTGTTTAATAGCAATAATTTATAATCATTTTTAACTTATTTGCCTGTGATTATTTGCCTGAACATGAATACAAAGGTATCTTTACATTAACACAAATTGAAATATTCTCCAGGAACCATTTGCAACCAGTAGTGGTTTTTATTCTAAAATCTTCGAAATAGTTACGACTATTCGCTTTGGCAGTAGCGATCAGTGAACCATTGCTGCATACATCAATCCATGTTTCATTATCTTGAGGCTCTGAAGTTTCCAGCTTATGCAAATTATGCTTGTGAAATATCATCGTGCTTCTCTAAAATATAAAACTACTATACAAAATGTACACATCAACTGATATTACATTGTTAATCAAAATCAAACGAGCAGTAATATCACCATTAGCCCACAAAAATGTCGAAGTATAATATTTTATCGTAAGTGAGCCATATAAATCGAAAGAAATGTTCATAAATATCAGTTCATATGGATTTCTTTCGAATGAGCCGTAATCATTGAGTTATAACGTTCAAAAAGTTCATATTCTTGTTAACTTTGTAGATGCAGAGTGACTAGCTGTCTCATCCTCACTGGTATGTAAAGTCATTGTGTGTCTCATCTTTTACGTCCCAAGAATTAACGAAGTATTGTCAAAGGATATTGCTTTCGTTATCGTCTGTCCTCCACATAAAATTTATGAATTCTTCATAAAAAGAAAAGCAGTTTTTGCTAAATAATTCAAAAGTGAAAATTAAACAAAAAGTGCTATTTCAATCCAAGATTACTACAACAGAAAGGTTTGCTCATATTGTTGCTTGACAGCAAATTATGACGTCGTTTGACACATTCAGAAAACATGAAATACGTGCTTACCGAGATCAGCAACTTTCTTGTAATATATTTAGACTGAAATTAAAATCAAATTTATTATTCAAATAAGATCCATTCTATAATAGTTTGCTTACAGATATATTACTAATTAACAGTATGAAGTAAAATTTTTATTTGAAAAAACATTTTATCATAAAATCAACATTAAAAAAAGATGTGAAACAGCATCATTTTATATGCATGTACTCTGTTAAAAAATTATGTGAGTCAATGACGTCATAATAGCTTCACAACGGCAAAACCATGAGCGGAAGTTCATATGAGTTTATTTGTTTATTTTGGTTTTACATCACGGAATTGTCACCGGGAACATTTAGATTAGTTGAAACTCGCACTATCTCTTCAACGTTTAGAAACACAGCTGAATGTTGGTATTGTTTTTAATACCTAAAACCTAGAGGTGAGCATTGATGTTGGCGTAGCAGAAGTGGAACTCAGAAGGGGTGATGTACCGGGTTTGTAATAGCAGGTACCACAAAATGAAGGACATACACCAGCACTTGAAGTTGGAGGAGCATACAGCGATCCTAGCGAGTTTGCTAATGCCATGCATCTGTAAAAAATATATATTGGATTAAAATTCGGTGGAAGTATGTAGACAAGTATGATTCGTCTGATTAATACATTGTTCTAATATTTAAGAACCACAAGCTATGTCGGGAAAACTGGTTGTGAAGGATTACTGAAGAGAGATGCTTATCAGTGGCGAATCCAGGGGAGGGGCTATCGGGCTGCAGCTCCCCCTCCCCCAGAGCTAAACCAAAATTCTTGATCTAATTTAAAATCACTACAACTGTTTGATCTTAATTTTCATTTTAAAAAATAGTAATAAAATCGTGACAACATTGCTTTCTGACTTGACAGGCTCAAAAAATTTTCTACTTTTCTAGTCATTCCACTTGCACTTGTAGCGTTGGCGCGGTCGAAGACATTTTTTGGCCAGTTATTTCATTGTATTTTTTATTAAATTATCGAAAGTATTGTAGTGTTCTTTATTATTCTTATTGTCAGGAGAGGAAAGCCTGTAAAATTAAAGTGTTTTGGTTTATATAAGCCATGAGGTTTGACATTCGTCACTATGATACAAAATTTTTATGACCTCAGCCCGCCAGACACAAATACTGGATTCTCCACTGATGCTTATTACAAGAATTGGCAATGAAATACTCTATCTTAAAGTCACTAGCTATTGTTTACAAGGATATTTTAACATGCAATGTTTCTGTTCTCAGTCGATAAATATTATATAAGCCAAGCATAATACTTGGAAAGCAAAAGAAATAATCACTGGTTATTGTTTTTTTAAATTCTTAATGAATATATTATCTGAAAAATAAAAATATCGCATTGGAAGAAACATATTGTAAACGAGAAAGAAAAATCATTCAAAATCATTCTTTAATTTAAGAACGCTCCAAATAAAAATATTTTAACCAATGTAGGATTTGAATGTAGAAATATCATGCTTGTGATTTTGATTTAAGAACATTAAATGTAAGTAAATCTACATTTTAGAAACGGTCGATTTTTCATTCCATCAATTTAGGAATTGCATCTTCTGTATTCCATATATTTTGCAGCATTTTATTTTTGTATTCGTTGATTTCTTTATCATTTTGATTCGAACGAAATTTTTATAAATTTTGATTCGTTATTGGGTAACTCTCACGGAAAAAGGTACAAATGGCTAAAAATAAAATTATTTTACAAAAGTATGTAAAAAATCTTTAAAATTGCATGGATGTTTCAATTAAAGCTTAAAAAATCCCCTTATATTAGTGGTCAAGTTTTCTATTTAATTTTTACTGTTTTTGAATTTTTACTGTTCTTTTTATTTTTAAAATTTTTGACCTGTCCACGAAGGAGACATGATAGGAACTTTTACATTTCAAACTAAAGCATAATTGACTAATTATTGGGCAAAGTCGGTACAGATTTATTTCTTATAATTAAATAATAAAATTAGTTATTAAAAACCAGTGCAAGAAAACTTAACGTTTTTAAATATATAGCACTTTCTAAATAATGGCACTGACTGTGCATTAGTTAAATAATATTTACAGACAACTTCAAATAAATGAAAGTCAACATTTTGCAAGATAGTAATCAGTTATTTACTAGAATAAATTAAGGAATATCATATATTTATCTATTAATAAACAATCTAACACGTCTCATATTAAGTTTGTTTCTGCACTCTTCTCTTTTGAATTTGAACATCTGATTCCTTTGTCTTTTTTATTTTTTGATGCTCCCATTTTTTCTAAAAATAAATTTAGCTATTAAAACGTTTGCTATGCATTGAAGTTTTAATGACATAAATATTCTATGTGAATTGTTTACCTTAATTCTTTTTAAGAACATTGTTTTAATTTTAATTCTTTTTTAAAAAAAAAACACTAAATTTCATTAAAAAAATTTGCCAAAGATATTTTAATTAATATTATTTTAATTTATCAGACTGTATCACGATTTTGGAGATTTTGTCTCTTTCATGGACAATGCCATCCCCTCTCTAGACATGCTGTGTCCACGGAGGAGACAAAAATTATTTTTTGAATTTTTAAGAGCTTTGGTTTATAGATTTCTAAAATGGAGCACTTATTTTTATTAAATGCGATACTAAACCTATCTAAAATTTGTATTATAATTATAAATTAGCTTTTTCTTAACTTATTTATGATGACCACGGAGTGGACACTGAGAACTTTGCCAAACTCTAAATGAAACTACTAAATTGGAATATATTCAATAAATTCGCAATAGAACAAAAAGTTTTCCTTCAAAAAATAAAATGGCTGCCTTTCTTCTCAACTTTTTCATGATGATTTGAGATGTGCTGCCATTTATGATATTTTTTTAAGTTATTTTCTGTGTCCACGGAGGGAGATGTATTTGACTACCGACAAAGTGTAAAAATTAATTCCTAAGTAAAAGTGTTTTTTAAAAAATGTTAGGTTAGACATTAACTGGAGACTTTAAACTAGCTAATATTGAAAAAAATGCAATTTTTTAAGAAATTGCTTAAGTGGCAGTAAAAATTATTTTGAGTTTCATGTGTAGAGGCGTCTACGGAGGAGACTTTGTCTGATATTCATTAAAAAATGAGAGTTAAATAGTGAAACTATTTTAGTAGTAACGTATTAAATAGCTTTCTTAAAACTTAAATTATACATATGAATAAAAATATTAGGACATTTGTTGCACTTTTTAATATTTATCACCACGTGAGTTTAAAAAGCACCTTTTCGTGAGATTGACCCTATTTATTTTTTATAAAATTTCTAAACACTTTAACTAGCTACATTTCTCATAAACTGCTCCGTTTAGGATCTTGCTGCCAGTTGGTTTAGAAATAGAATTCTGTTTTCAACACATAAATCGAAAATGGCTTTTAATTAACTCTTAATCCCTTGAGTTATTGTGAAATAATTTTCTTAAATACAATGAATGTTTTAGAATATTTATTTTCAAAATCATAAATAAAATAAAATATATACAGCTTCTTTGTATTTAAACTGAAAAGCAGAAACAGAAACTTGACATCTGCCCGTTTTTAATTTACGCAATTTCTATGAAGCAAGTAAAATAAAAACGTTAAATTGTACATCTGTTTCAAAGATTCATATAACAAACACGGCGGGGGAGAACTCAACGTATCAAACAACAAAGGAAGAGACACATGCAGGTGAAAATGGCTTTTTATGTAATGATTATGTAAGGAAGATTTAAAAGGATGACCAAAAATTGCGTTTTTTAATAATCCGTTATAAAAATTATTTTTACTATCACACCTGTGTTTATTTAAAGAGAATAATAATCTAATATATCAATACTATCCTTTATGAAAGAATAAATTGCTTCTAAACAATTATTAGCAACATATTTTCAAATGTATTTAAAAGGATTGCATACAAATTATCTAAAGTTCATTTCAATTACTTTCCAAATAAATTTTCGTGCATCTAGGCACTTTCAGTGATAACAAAAATCTTCTCTGGACAATTTTATGTAAATGTTATACAAGGAGAAAATATTGTCTAAAATATAACATATTTTTAAAAATATTTTTTTCTTTAAAAATGAAGTTAATTAAAAAATGCATCACCTATCGTCAGAATGTATAATTAAAAGTTTATTTGAATGGTAGGTTGCTTTAAACTTAAGGAAGTATTTTTTAAATACATTAAAAGGAATCATATACGAAGTCATCGAGTAGCAGAACATAAAACTTTCTCAAGGATTATGAACAGAGGCGGCACGAGACCCGGACAAACCGAGCAACTGCTGGTGGCGCCAAAGTCAGAGGTGGTGTGTGAAGAAAAAAAGTTTTTAATAGATTTGGAAAAATTAAGTCATATTTTTTTAAAATTCGTTGAATATATTATTTTAGGTTCAATAAGGTCACCGTATAATCTTAAATATAGCTGAGTTTAAAAACTCTCACCATAATAATATTAAGTCATATATACCTGCATATTTTTAAGTAAAAGTTTGTTTTACATTTATAATATAGACACAATAGAATTTTTATGTCTATATTATAAATGATTGATTCATTATTGATTGATTGATTATATTCAATTGATTTTGTGGGGGCACCATATCGTTGCCTTGGCCGGTTGGTAAAGTTACTTCGCGCAGCAACTGATAATGAAACGTCCATTTTGAAATAAAGTGTGTTTACATATCCTATTTCCTATGATAGAAAATCTCTTTTCTATAAGAGAATCGATCAAGCGAAGTCACAATCACGTGCGCCTTTTATCTAATGACAACCATTAATGCGCCTGTTATCTAATATCAATCTGAACGTTATATTCCGCTGGCTCTTTCGATTAGTCTTCCCACCCCTCTCCTGCAACTTGTGGAATGGGTTCTAAAATTGCATTGAAGCGGGGCCTTTGTCGAGTATTAGTGAGCATGAATTGGCTCATTTCGAAATTATATTTGTAAATAAACAAAACAAAACAAAACAGAACTGATATTATATAAATATTCTAGGCCTTACACCCTTCTGGGTAGGCTGGGTAGAGGTGGGTGTTAAAAAGATTAAATACCCGTAAGGAGTCTTTAATTTTTTACACTCAAGCTCAAATTTAATTTATAGATAAAAAATGAACGTTAATTGTAATACTAAAATAATTAATGCGTTAAACTTTGATTGATGGAATTACGCATTGTTTAACACATATTATTTAACTAAAACGTTTTAAAAAATAAATTAACGAATGCAACAGAACTCACAGGTAATCTTCTTTATTCATGCGTTTAGAGAAAGGTAATGTTAATGAATAAAATGATAAGAAATAAAGATTAGAAAAGAAGGCACTCATTGGGACAACTGGTAGTAGCATTTGCTCAATCAACGCACATTGTTTTATTATTTTTACTTATCCAACTTTAAAAAATGAAGTCGATTCAACTTCACGCTATACACTTCAGATGTGTAATTTTGGATTCCATTCATCTTGGGGAAGAAAATCGGAAGTGACGACACTATATAACGTAAGATGCAGATGCAATCAGATGCAAAATGACATAGTTACTTACGCTTATTATGTGACAGTGACATCAAATTAATTCACTTTATTCCGATCACAGCAAAGGAATTATTTATAGATGAAAACAAAGGACTAATCTCTTAACATTGCCTGAATTTTCTTTCTCTACTACTTAATCAAAAAACTTCTCTAATAATTTTTCTACCACAAAGTAATAATTTTATAAACCAACTTTTTTACTGTGTCATCATTATTTAAACAGGTCATTAGAGATATTTTTAAGTTGAACCACATACTTCAAAGCCATGTGTGCAAAATTTCGACTGAAACGAGAACAACTCCTCTCCTCCAAAGTACTTTACCGCTCTGCCTCTTAAATGCAGATCATTCTTCATCGCTAACCTATCATCTCCATGATCATAACAATTTGACAATTGGCAACTCTATCACATGCACGACGTTTAATAAGGGATTTACCCGGGTAGGGGATGAAAGCGAAAGGGGCCAACGCCCGTATCACCTGCTTGTTCCAATCGTTCACTTAATCATCTGGTGATCAACATTAATATTAATTAGGTTATAAAGCGGCTACTTTAAGCGGAAGGGGAAATTAAGCCCTTACTACAGACAGGCTCAAAGTTAGTTCGGAATTCAGCACGTAATTGGTCTCATTTGAGGGACTGCTGGAAAAATATCTATGAAAGATACCTACGTTTGAGTATATGTAATCGAAGGGAATCACAATTTCTTCCTTTTTTTACACAAATTTCATTTCTATTTTCTTAACAAATATATTCCCTTATTAAGACGTTAAATATTACAAATAATTACTGTTAATAGTAATGAGGCAATTCAGGCTGACATTTTCAACATTTCAATTTTTGTAAGCTGAAAGCAATAATTGCAATAAGGACAAAGAAATGAATTTAAAAACACAAGCAATGAACAGATTAGTTAGTATAACTGAATTTTAATTCTTTATACACAAAGCGGAAATGTACAGGATGATTCTGCATATAATGAACTTTGAGTTAATCCTTTATATTTAAGTGTTAAAAAATTATAAGTAAAAAGATTCTTTAAAAAATAGAAAGATAATAAGTAATGAAAAATTTGAAGTACAATAATTAAATTTCTCAGCTAAAAATAATTTACATATTAAAAACTAAACTCAAAAGAACTAAATAAAGTTTTTTTCTGTAAAAAAAGAAGAGAATTGACTACATTTTATGAAACGCAAAACTAAATTCATGATAACCATTTAAATCTAGTCAATGAAAACAACCATTTATAAATAAAAAAATTATTGACTTGAAATACATGGAAAAAAAACAAATCTTGAATAATTATTCTGTGCATAACAAAACAACAAACACACACTAAGAAATTGAATATCTATAAACTATAAAAGCACAAATTGTTGAATAATAGCTAATAATAGCAAATAATAAAAAATGAACTAAAACAGGCATGCGTTTGGATAATAGTTATTAAAACCAAATTTACCATTCTAAAGCTATCTATTGAAAAATATGCTGAGGGCCAATAAATTAATCACCATATTGAAAAATTCCATACAAAAACAAATTTAATTTTGAAGTATATATATATATATATGGACCATTATATATGTATGGTCTATATATATATACTTTGGTTCGAAAAGATATTGTCAGCATGACAAAAGAGTATTTATTTAAGAAGAAAGAAATGGTTTCTGGTGACAAAAGAATATTGCGATATTGTCCGAGATATCGGCGAAGTTCGTTCATCGGCCAATCAAAATGTAGCTTACATTTTTCTTCCCGTTAAGCCATGAATCACGTAATCCATTGATGGAGAATACCGAAGGACTTTGATCCAGTGTTAGCATTGATTCTCGGATTTGCTGATTCGCGATTTAAACCCGGATCAATCAAATTTGGTGAATTCGGCCCTTAGTGCTCATGTTAAAGAGTACTGTACATTTCTCATGTTCTAAATCAATCGCAAATAATAAAAATAAAAAATATTTCATAAACACGCTTTTATTAGTGTACTAAGGAACAGAAAATACTTTTTAAAGAACAAATACGGACGTCAAAATAAGGTAATAAAATCGTGAGACTCTTATAGAAATGCTCTTAGCAAATCGCAACTTAAATCTCATTCAAATAATTTTTTTATTAATGTTTAGGATTTTTCTTAATTATGATATTCATTTTGACTCAATTTCTTTATGGAAGAGTTTTCTGGTCTGTTTATTTGAGTTCACAGAACTTTATCCGGTAACCCTCCGATTAAGGGGTCTATTCTGGTACCCCCGGTTGGGTTGGGAGTTGGATTGGGTTCCGTTGTTAACTTGCGGAACCCAACCCAACCGGGGGTACCAGAATAGACCCCTTAAGCAATCGTCAATTCCATTTCGATATTGTATCAAGGGCGAATCAGTTTGATCTTCAGTACACGAAGTATTGAATTCTGTGTTCTTTAAGTTCCTGTATTTCTTTTTATTTAAATCGGTATAAAAATACCTTAAAACGGCTAAATTCCAAATGGAACGATTGTAATAAGTTAAATCTTTTGGTTAAAAATTTAACCTCCAGTGAATATCTAAATCGTATGAATAAAAATTTAACCACCAAACAAGCCTTAGAAGTCGCCAAAAAAGCGATAACGAACAATTATGGCAGCCTTTTTACCAATTAGTCTCTTATTTCAAGTAAACATTAGAGATACAATAATAGGAACATGAAATTTAATATTTTCAAAGTATCCTTAAGCTATAACGTTAGAAAAAATTTGACCTTAAACATTAATTAACATCTTCAAACAGAGTGTTGGAATTTCGAAGACTACCATTGATTTAAGATTGCCACCATAAGTCCTACTTGAATGCGAATAAACAAAACAGAAAAGTTGTTCATAGCATTGTTTTCAGAGCTTCACGTTTTTACTATTTTGTTTGACGACCATATTTTTAATTAAAAATACTATTTTCTGCTCCTTAATACATTATAAAAAACTTGCTGTTAAAATCTTTTTATTTTTTTCTACTTTTTAGCTTTTAATATATTTCATGATCCATTATTATAATTACTACTGAATTTAAAAAGATAAAAATTATAATGAAGTCATTTCCTGCTCACTTGATATAAGGAAAATACGACCAGCAAATTTTATCTCAGAAAAATGATATGACGTCACTATACAGCAAGTGACAACATGCAAATTGATGCTTTAAATATTCTTAATAACTTGCAGACGATAATATTTTTATTTGTCGATAACATTTTCATTATTCTAAATAAACCTTTCTTTCTCCGTATGGCAACTGGAATAATTGTAAAAAATATAAAATGTTCTTCATTCTACATTTTGATTATCTTGAAAAGAATGTTGCAGATTTTACCCGTATTGAAATAACAAAAGAGTATGTTGAATTTTTATAGAATAGATATCATGATAATTTTTTTCAGAAAAAAGAAATTGAGTAAAACATTTGAAGTTGCAACTTCGATTAATTAGAAACAAGAGAAGAGTGACACCTGAATTACTAAGAAATAGATAAGGAAATTTTTCCAACATGACGGTTATGCTTTTAGATAAAGGTTAGTGTCATTTTCTTGTTTTTAATTATTGTATGCATGAACCCAAATACCGCAACAAAGAAATTGGTCAATGGATGGCAGCGGAGAAATAGTAGAAATTTGATTTGATTTCTAAAAACTTCGAACTCATGTTTCAAGTTTAAAAAGTGTAATTTATTCGAAGCTCTTTCAGGCTTTTGATTCAAAGAAAATCTATATAATTATCTATACAATTATCATTAGATCCCGATCAATTTATAACTTTTTTTAATGAAATAAATGCAAGGCTGCTATGAAATTTATGAAAGTTTTGACATTTTTTTTTTAAATGCTTCAAATGCTATTCATTTTATAAGAAAGTGAAACTTTTAGCTTCTTCACTTCACATATATACAAAACTCATTTCGAGAAAAAAAATTGACTGGAAATAATGAGATTAATGTTTTATGACTTTTCAAAGTGATATTTCAATGCAGTTATTGTTGTTACTTGCATACATAACGAATCAGAAGAAGCAAAAGAACACCCTGCTTTTAGAATTCATGGCCTGTTTTCGGGAATACAGAAAATGAAAATGGAGCAGGTGAAAATTAAGTTTTCTGAAGTCCGATTTTCATTCTATTAACAACAGGTAGTTATTTAGAAACATTTTCTCTAAATATTGATCAGTCCCCCTCCCTTCTCTCCTGTCCTATTGGCTCCTAACATATCACCTGGACAATTTCCGTTCTTTTACTGATGACGGAAATTGTGTTAAAAAGCAATCATATAAGTACCTGACTTCTCTCCGTACACACGCATTATTCCAAGATGTTATAAATTCGAACCTTTTTTCATGCTATAAAGGACATTTCTGCAGGTGCTTCCGAATCTACGACGAATTTGCATTTCCGTTGCTAGTGGCGATAGCATTGCAACAGAAGTGCAAAATGCATTTACGATATTGCTCATTGTTTTTCTGATATCCGCATGCCTCCAACTGCAATAAGGTTCGGTCAGTTTCTTATTGAAACATATCCGCTTGACCACAAGTTATGTCGTTAAAGTGAGCACGTAATATAATTGAAAGTGAAATCATTGATTTGGACTAACACTTTTGGGATTGGCTTCATTTACTTTGGAGGCGTTTTCGTTGGTGTTGAATGCATGTTTACTGTTTATTTCATGTAAACAAGAATTAAAAGAGGTTTGTAAGGGTATTAAAAATGAATTGAAATAAAGATTTTTTCAGAAACAAATGCAGGGGCTTCAATTTTTTTATTTACCTTCACTTTTATTAAATTCGTAAGAAGCGATAATTCGAAGTTACTGAAATTATTATTAAATATTCATCTGAAATTATTATTAAATATTATTCTGAAATTATTATTAAATATTATTCTGAAATTATTATCAACGAATTTTTTTTTAAGTTCAAACATATTCGTACGTTTAATAGTTAGTAAGGAAAGAAAGCAATGAAATGTTACACTTCCTCGCATTTTTCTTCCAATTTTTTTCATATTAAAGAATCAAAATTAAATCCCCTACTTTTCCCTTTTTTGTATTCATATAAAAATTTCTCAACTCTTAAACCATTGAATTTTTCTATTAAATTTAAATTAAATATTACTTCCAGCACATTTTCTCTTTTATATATGATTTAAATAATACTTTTAAAATTCTAAATAAAATAAAAATATAAACAGTGTTATTAAAAGAATCTAACGTTTTAAAAATTTTCAAGGGGACCAAGCATCTCTATCTATACGAAAGAATAGCCGAAATCGTCACATTTTTATAGAATGCATTGTACTGTATTTATTTGAAAACCTGCTCTTACTTGTTTCGTATCTTTTTTTAAAGAATTTTTTCCAATTTTAATATAAGTCTATTTTAATTTCAAATTCTTGAAGCGTTTTAAAATTTTGAGCTGATGAGATAACGAAGCTACCAAGCAAACATCCTGTGACGTCACAGAGAACTAAGCAGCCCTAGGCAGACGGGAGATGGAAATGCTGTAATTTATGTGTATAAAGATGAAGGTTTGTCTGTTTGTTGGTCTTTTATACAAATTTACATTTTTTTGTCCAATTTTGATCTTATTTCCTTTTCTTTATTATCATCAAATTAATCTCAAACGAAGAAGAATTTTAAATATGTCCACAAATGCTCCAATATAGTAAAATATACCTCAAATGAAATTATAGTATTTAAGTCGTATATTAAATTTATATCTAGTTTGTTCACCTGCGAACTTTTGGGACCTGTCTTAAAATTGTTTTTTCTTCGCGAGTCTTTCTTTTCATGTGTAAATACACATTTTTCATCGTTTTTATAATTTTCACATGTTTTTCCTCGATGTTAAATAACTGTATGTAAAATTTTTTTGTTCAATAAACTTTCTACGCACACTCATCCAAACTTCAAACCGGAGATTTATATCTCTGGAGTCAGGAGTGTGTCGTAGTGTTGGGGATCTTTTGATTAAATTATGCATTCCTTGAATGTCTGCTAGTTGAATTTGTTTCTATCAGTTCTAAATATTACCAAATGCATACTAAGTTTTATTAATCGATTTATTTCAATATTTTCTATCGAATAAGTTCTAGAATCTATTGAATAAGTTCTATTGAATCAATTATAAATTTAATAATATTAATAATTAATTTTATTAATTAATTAATTCTAATAATATTAAATTAGTGTTAACGTTTTACATTTATTTTTAAAAATCTCCTCATACCAGTACTGAAAGTCAGTTTCTCCCTTTCTGAGAGATAAGTTTCTTGAAGCGATGCAAAACAACAAAATATGCGATCAAAATATTTGAAAAATGGCATAGAATAGTGGGAAGACCTATTTGATAAAGTCAACAAATGAAACAATACTTTCTATTAATACAAAATTATCACTCTTAAAAATAAGTGAATACACAATAAAACCCCAAAATTCTTTGGAATCGGATCTAAATTTAACAAATGTAATTTCATGGAGTAATGCGAAAATGTTTTTTTATCGAAAGTGGGATCCTCAATGCTATAAAGTTAAGAACCACTGCTTTAGTTAAATCTGTAAGTCATTCGTTTCAAAAAGCTTCGTGGAATTCTACAGTAACTTCTATAAATAATAAAAATATCCTTTTTGGAATATCAAATTTAAACATATTAGTGATTGATGAATAAAACAAAATTCTGCTCTGTGGATATGGAACAAAGAAAGTTTCTTCTTCACAAAATGTTTATTTATTCTACTTACTGATTTTTATTTCGAAATATACATTTTAAATTAGCTAAAAAAGTACTTTTAACTATACAATAAACCCTCGATTTAACAGACCTTGAATCACTGGACTTTAAAATAGGCGAATGTAGCAAATTTGATGGGAGAAAGAAAATACTGAAGTAAAACATGGGCCAGATTTTTAAAGACGTGGCGACAGATGCGATTATAAAAAGGCAGTAATTCGTAAACAGGAAAACAATGCTACCATCTCAACTTGATCGAGTCAGAACATTGGATGTACTTAGAAAATCTGTTATGCTTTTCCTAAGTGGTTCTTCACTCATCTTGTCTTAAAAGTTCAATGATAACAAGAAAGGCTTCTGAAAATCACATTCCAAGCTGTAAAAGCTGTTTATTCTCTTGATACAAAGCGCCTTTAATGCTAACGCTGAGAAGTTAATAGAGACAGAAAAATAAAGTGTATCTTGCCTCTAATTATAACTTGTTATTGTCGCCAATGGACAAGGGAGTAATTGTTGCTTGCAGGAGACTGTGCAAGAAGTTCCGTGAAGAAGTTATGGCTATCTTGGAAGGTGAAAAATGAGCAACTGTAGATTGAGATATTTTTTCCCATTCTTTAAAATACTCGGTTAAAGAGATTTCTGTTACTAATATGATGTGTACAATAAGCATTTCACAGTAATATTTTACAGCACAATTTCAAATGTTATATCCTATTTAAATTACAATTCACGATTTAACGATTAATTCACGAATTCTGCTTTTATAGATCCACTTTTGCCCAATTAATCTACAAAATCAAGGTTTCACTGCATCTACTGTTTCAATGAGCACTAATATTGCCAGCAAATCTAATGACAGAGGAGGAGGAAGTTTCATAACTCACCGGAACTGTTGATCCATTTGAGCTTTTTCTATCCTTTTGTCTTTGGCCCGTCGGTTTTGGAACCAGATTTTGATCTGCGTTTCGGTGAGATCCAGGGATTCTGCCAGTTCGAACCTGCGCGGCCGACTGATGTATTCGTTCCTATGGTACTCCATCTCCAGGCGAAGAGTTTGCTCGCTTGTGAAAGTGGTTCGTTGACGACGTTGACGCCCATCCTTACGCCTTCGTCGGTGGACTTCAGGGAAGAAAGGAAAGATGTGGAATAAATTATTACAGTAATACCTCGTTACAACAATACTTTGGTGACCAAATAAAGATATTATTATAGAGGGATGTGTTGTTATATCGAGGGGCGAAGCAATTAAGATATAAAAAAAAGTTAAATTTCGATTCTTTTAATGTGGACAGAATACAGAAATATACATTTTGCAAAAAAAAGCATCACCAGAGTGATGTTTGTTAAAGCATACAAAAATTTGAAAATTCAGCTATACTATAAAATAGTTCACATGCCTGAGAAACTTATTTATCGAAAAAATACAATATTTTCGTTTTATTATTCATTTTTTTAACTGTTAAGTCGACTAACAAGGTTTGCATAGAGTCTAATGCACGAAAAGGATCATCGTTTGTGGATGAAAGGCTTCAAAAAATTGCCCTTAGGGACTGAACTGATTGAAGATTGAAGTCGATAAAGATTACGATGTATCTGTATCATCATCACCATCATCCTCTTCATTATCATTTTCCATTTCCAGACGAAATGGGTTATCTTCTTCAGTAACTCTTTCAAAAACCATACTATCATATCACCCGCTGTTAAATATTCCTCCGCGTCAATTACAGACATTTTGCCACTTTTTTTCTGCAAGCTGAGTTAAAGACTTTTGAAGTCTCAACATTCTTCAGCCATCTGAAACAGGAATTGGAATTTTCGTCATTATCAGTTTGCTTAACCTCTATGAAATATTGTTACAGAGGGAGAAAATGGCGTTGAGATTTTTTAAAACATTGTTGTACAGGGGTTTATTGCTGTACAGAATATGTTCTATGTAAATTCACCTGGTACACAAAATTTTATTGTTGTAGAGGGATTGATCGTTGTATCGGATATCGTTGTAGCGAGAGTTTACTGCATTACAGAATCATGTCAATATAGTTATTGAATTAAAGATTTAGTCATCACACATGTGGTGATATAAAAGGAAAGGGGAGTGAAACTATATACAGTTTGATGGTCAAATAAATTAGTTTAAATTTCAAAGAAACTTCACGGAATTACACATTGAATTCATGGCTAATTCAAAGTTATTTGAATTATAAGATTTTCAGAAAAAAGGAAAAGAAGTGAGAGGCTGCGTTTAAGATATTTCAATTTATGCAACATTTATCACCAAGTGGAAAATTTGAAATAAATGAAAAAAAATATCTGTTAAGCTGTAATCTATTTAAGATCAGCAACTGATGCATGAAAAAAATTAGTTTGATTATTATTTTAATCAAATTTTTAAAAAATACGTATTATATCTCTCGAAAATAAACAAGTAAGATTGATACTCAGATTGTAATATTTTCGTTGCCTTAATAGATGACACTTCTTCTATCCAATATTAAAGTCTTCGTCTATTCATTTTTAAAGTAAACTGCGATTACTGTAAACCTTTTTTTAAGTTAGTTATTTTTCGGTGGGAGAATTTTTATAATAAAAAATATTGAAAAACCTTTGAAAGCTTCAAATAAGTTAAAACAGATACGAATTTCCAGTAAAGCTCTTTTAACATAATTCTACAATAAAATAAATGTTTAACTTTTTTTAATTCGTACTTGAATCAGTTCTTCACAGAATGATACAAAAGCAATAACGTTTTTTTTTTCCTGATTAACTACGTGCTTACTTAGCCCTAGTTTTTAATTTGCGTTAATTTTGATATGATAGATCAATTTAAAAAATTAATTAAATTTATTCTTCTTGTGTTTTTATTTATTTTTATTCAACATATATATATATATACTAATGAAGCTAAAGAAAAACTACGACGCAAAAAATTGTAATCATGCAGGCAGATAATTAAATGTTACAAAAAAAAAGTATCTTTCACTCAAACTGAGAATTTGTATCGAAAAGAACATAAGTTTTTCGTAGATGTGCACCGTTTTATAAGAAAGCTTCAAAGGAGTAAAACCCTATTTTCTTACAAGATACCTTAAAATGGAATCATTAATTGTTAGTTTTTCACCTGTCATATGTGAAGGCTTAATTTGTTTCCTCACGAAAACGGAAAACTGCAACTGCAAAAAATTAAAAACCTTTTAAGCTGCTTAACTAGTTTGTTGCTTCAAGAAAGGAGTAAAACAGAATAGGATGCATTTTGCTTTAAACGTTCTTTTTTGTCTTATTTTTTGTATCAGGTTTCTAACGCATTCTGATGCAGTAATTAAGACTTATTATAATTTCCATAATTTAATGGCAATTAGAAAAATTAGCATCGAGAGACTAATTATGAGAGCGAACAAGTGGTAGCGGTAACTGTAAAAAGCATTTTAGAGCAACCAAGTTGGAAAAAAAACTCGCTATTTTGTGTTTACTCTCCATTTTATTTAGGCGGAATTTTTTTTTATGATTGATGTTTGTTTATGTGTAAAATTTTCTTGCGGTTGCAAATAAAATTTAAAAAAATGAAGGTTTATTTTTCGGCCTTTTACACATTTCTGAATAACGATTTAGAAAAATCGTGGTACTTAAACGCTTTCCTGTAGATTTACTTAATTAAAACTGTTTCCCTTTTTCTTTGAAAAATTCATAAATACAGAACGGTTTGCAGAAAAAAATACCTCTATTTTGAAATAACTCGTTTAAAATTTTTTAAAAAAAACTGAAGAATACATAGAATTTTATTTAAATGAAAATATCTTTTAATATCTAGGTTTTGTTGGAAAATGCCTCAGAATTTCTATTCCTTCGTTGGATAATGATTACATTTATGCTTTAATAACTTATATTTTTTTAATTAAGAATAAACCAGGAAAATTTAATTCAAGAACATTTCCAGACCTCTCTTAATAAAAATCCTTTCCCGGATCTTTCAAACACTTGATATTTTCAATTATGTTAATTATTATTAGGAAAATAATAATTCTCCTTACGATTAGGTTTAAGGATAGAAGTTAACGTGTTAAAAGTTTGTGATTTTGAAACTACTTTTCATTTCACCATCTTTAAGTGCAAAGGTTATGTTTTCACATTGGTATCCTTTTCAAAATCCTTAGTAGACTCTACAACTTAATTCTTTCATGTTCTGTAGCGGATATGAATGCACTGACAGTCTTTATTAGCCATTTTCTCTGCTGTAAATGTTTTGCACTGCCTACACTATCTTGTATTTTGTACATAAAACCTTGAGTCTTTATTGTCTGTTTTTAACCACATATACTGTCATTAAATGATTTAATTAGTGATTTTTAGCGTTATAACCTTTAGTCTTAAAAAATCATTATTCTTGAATCTTTAAACTGTCGTTAACAGTAAAACATAAATCTGATGCAATATGCGAGTTCTCGTAAATGTTATGACCGAACGTTGAAATTTCACATGATTTTCCACATTCTTACTACAAAAATCTCTTGACTTTTTGTTATTTGTATACTCTTTAGTAAGCCAAATTTATAAGTTATTTATTATTGAGGTAAAACTAATCCTCCCATTCGCTAAATATATAAAATGTTTTTACCTCTAGACTCGAAAAATGTGAGAACAAAGAAAGAAATATAGTTGCTACATAAGTGACTGCTAACCACTCAGAAATATGTCCCTTTCAATAGTTAAGGTTAATTTATAAACATAATATCATATTTTGTCCGTTTCAACTTGAGCATTGTCCTTTGATTTCTGGGTAATGACAGCAACTGATTGCTGTCAAAGCTTGCGTTTTGTTAGAGATAGTTCGAAGAAAAGTAATGCAATATAGCTGTTTCTTTTATAAAAGTATTTGGTATAAGTTTCAACACATGCCAAAGTTAGCAATCTTTAGCATAGTTTAAAAGTTTAGGCCCAAATCTAGAACGTGGGTAGCTATCATTGTGATTCTATGAGGAGATCGCAAAGTTTCCAGAAAATTACACCTACCTTTAAAAAGCCAGATGGTTTATATCTTTAAATCAATCTTATTAGCGTTTTTATGTTTGTGCTTTGCTTTCTTCTTCTTTCTTTTGAAATAATGCTTTTTGATGTACAGATCTTCTTTGTCTTTTGTTGGAAAATGTCGGGCTAAGAGAAGCTATTTTTGGAGTAATGCTTCGTACAAAAAAATTTCCCAATTATTATTTTGAATCCATTTCGAATAATGTCCTTAGCCCTTGAAAAAATGGACTAGAATGGATTCCTTGTTTGTTTTTCGATTACCTATGAGTTTATCTCTGTTTTTTGGCTTTCTTTGTATGATATTGATATCCATTGTTTTTTTCCCTTTGTTTGCAGCTGCAATTGCGTGCTACTTAAACATAGTTTAAATTTTATTTTCTAAATTTTATTATTTAAATTTTATTGTTTATAAATAAAAAAAAAATTATTGTTTTTGTTTTTGTTTTAAGTTTACGTTTAAAAAATTTATTATTTTTAAATTCATTCTAACTTTCCTAGTTGATTGTTTTTAAGCATTTATGTAAGTCTTTCTAAGAGAGAGACCCAATCGACTTGAAAACAACTAATTCAAACGGTAGGAACTGGTAACCTGAAAATAACAAATTGTCATTGGCTGTTTGGCCCCAAACCTGTAATTTTCAGACAATACTCGTAACGCTATAATGGGATTCACGTGTCGGAAGTCACAAGTGAGCGTTGATGGTTCTAAGCGCTTTTTAAAATGGTGATGAAATAGTGTTGATTGGTGAGGAAAATAAACTGACGGTGATCGTAATGGGCAAAACCAGTTTAATCATAGTGATCAAATGACTTGGAGCGGGAAGACTGCTTACTGCTCACGATAGACCAGTATTAAATGGTACTTAAGCTATTACTATGTTCTGTTTAGAAGGAAAAGATGATAGTTTTTTTGCTTTTTCTTGTTTTGGAGCAATTCTGTGAAGGTAAATGCTAAAAAGCAAATGCTATGTTTACTAGTACTGATTTCATCACACACAAAATGTCCTTATATTACAGCATAAACAAAAGTGTTGTGCTAACTTAATGAAACGCCAATGAATTGTGTTAAGAAACAAGAATGATTTTACGTATTGTTAAAATCTTAATTTATCATTTTAAATTCATGTATTTGTTGCAGGGAACACACTTTTACTCCAACTTATACTTAATTAATTAATCCCTAAACTAACGTAACAAAAATCAAAATAATGCGTCCACTGTTTTGCAGACTGACCACAAACAATATTGGACAAAAAATTTTGAATTTTTCCGTTTTGCCTATTATTTTTTTTTTACCTTCCTACATATAAGGCTTCAAAATGTATTTGGATATCATTTCACAGATAATTCGAAATATAATAAAAGTATTTCAAACACAAAAAGGATCTGAGGAGAAAAATTTTTCTTTGCATACAACAATGCATCTCCTCTTGATGAGTCCGTGTTTGTTCTGCATCATTATCTCAAGTAAGAATATTACTGTTCATGAAAGCCTTTTATTAAAAAATCCAATCATAATTCAAATCTGTCCTTTAATATTTATTGTAATTTATTTCATTTTATTTTCCTTTTTTTGAAATAAGTACTTTGTGACATTGTTGTTATTTGTATTCAATGTTTTCTCATGAATTAGCCAAAATTTTTAGCTTATAATGATTCCTTTAGATTTAATTCAATGCAAGCAATTCTAGGAAGGCAAATTTTAAATAGAGATTGCTATGTTTACTAGCACTGATTTCATCACAAACAAAATTCCCTTATTGTGTAAAGAAACAAGAATGATTTTACATGTTGATAAAAGCTTAATTTATCATTTTAAGTTCATGTATTTGTTGCAGGGAACATAGTTTTACTCAAACTTATACTTAATTAATTAATCCCTAAACTAACGTAGAAACATATATGCATTTACTGTCGATTAGTTTAATTGGGCGGAGTTTAAATATAATTGGCATATTGTAACAAATACAGTAATTTCTGTACCATTAAAATCTAAGCAAATTAAATAATCCTTGTTATGTTTGTAATAATTGTTAAACGTAAAGGAAACTTACACAAACTAATTTTTAATTAATTCAAACCAACGAATAAATGAGGTAAAGATTTTTAAAAATGAAAAAAAGGTGAGGTTTAGTAACTTTTTGCTAAAGCTATCATAAACTGATTGTAGCACAACATGAAATCCTGGAACGAAGGCATTGAATAAGGATATGCTTATAACACGCGGAATTATTTAGTTTAGAATAACAGTTCAGAAAGCGAAAACACGAACATTTCAAAAAATATCCTTTTCTAAAGGAGTTTTTCCCTATCATTATACAGTACTTGAATTCTCAAATCCTTATCACAAATACTCAATGCGCATCTTTATCACTAAAGCTTTAAAAGAAAAATAGCACTAAATAAAAAACGACTAACAGAATAAAACCTTCTTAAGCTGTAAGATCTGATAGCTCTTCTCAGTTGGGGTGACATCTGTTGAGCTCTTCTGCTCGAGGTCTGACCATCCCCTGACCTTAAAGTAAAAGATAATCAATAGAACAGATGTCATGGAGAGGGAAATTACACCTCCGATCTCGGGGTTGGTATCCGATCCTAATAGTTATTGTTATGAGCACTTGCGGAGCTTCCGGTAAAAAATCTGACGGCTGACGATGGAAAATGGGATTTTAAATAGATATTTGGAGAGTCAATTGCGATGCCCCGAATCGTGAACTTTAAGTTGCTTTTGGAGAATGAAGTTGGGGATGTAATGCTTAAGCTTGAGCCCATGGGTTAACTTCTTTCTCGACTTTTTTAAATGTGTTTTTATTAATTAAAAAATGTCCAGAATATCTATTTTTAATGTTGTTTGTTATTTTTCTAAGATTTTAAATGCATTGGAAAAATATAAATATTATTAAACTGGTGAAACACAGCAATGAGAATGAGCGAATATCATAAAAAAGCAAGCAATTGCTTTGAAATTTTTACCTCTTCCACAATTAATGTTCTCATGAATGAAAAATTATTGATTTTTGCATAATTAAAAAAAATTACCAAAAACGCATGTGAAAATAACATAGGAAAACGAATGGTTCAAAATATAAGGGAAATTAAACAGTTATTAAAAGGAAAATAATGAGTAAAATGTAGCTCATAGTGAATTTAATTCAAGTGGCATGACGGTCATGTGGCAAATGTCATTACTCATGATCTCCAGCATCTAGCTGGTCACCGTTTTATGCTGAGCTGTGATGTTATATTACAAGAATTTCAGAAAAGGCAATGGACTCTAAAATGAAATTATCGCTGTGCAGTTGGCGTGTACCACGACAGCAAGAAATTATTCCTTTTTTTTTTCAACTTAAACTGGTTTTTATCTTCCTTCAAAATAAGGCAATAGTGACGACATATCGATATTTGTTTATTTGCTTAGCTGAACAAATCTTTAAAATACCATTCCAATAAATTTTATAAAGCATTATCTGAAAAATATTAGCAATTTAATGACGTCTCGCGGTAACTCAATTTCTTAAAAATTCGGAATATGGAATTTTTATGAACAATGTTTTGATGTTTTTGACCTGTAATGTTTAATTTCTTTACACTGTGAACTTTTTTTTTCTTTAACATATACGAAAATTTTGGTTTCTAATTTTGAATTCAATTCTCCAGAACATAGATTGATCAAGCATTTAATGATTTTTTTCAATAACTACAATATACATGAGACAGTATTTTTGAAAACTGTGTCTACTTTAAAAAAACTTATCAGGAATTTGATCATCATAGGCATTGATTACATTGATTCTTAATTTGAAATTATGAATTTCATTCCAGAAATTAACGAGACTTATACTATGCTTTTGTAGAATTTCCCAATAATACTTTTTTTATGTAAAGATAATCGACGTAACAGGTTAATATTTTAAATTTCTTTCAACATGAACTATTTTTAAGTACCTTGTGCATTTAAATGCTTGATGAATTATGAGATGAATCTTGAAAGACGGATTAGTTATAAATGAATGTTTCACATTTTGTACGAAAAATTTGTTGTTAATTGAATTTTTTTGTTAATGTTACTTTTTTATCAATAGAATTTTCTGATGCATATTTTTTATTTATAGGCAAAAGAAATTTCTATATTACTAAAACGTATATAAGACACTGTTGTCATTAAATATTACAAGTAAAACCATTTTATGGGCAAACATCATATTAAAAACAAATATGATACAGTACTTTAAAATATGATTAATATTTCATTAAGATCGTAGTACATTTAAGTAGCTGCATTTATTTGTTGGCATTATTATGTCTCCCGTATTGTTGCCTACCAAACGCTGTCGAACTTTCTTAATTGGAAAATCTCATATTTAAAGTTATAAAGCTAATTATTACAGCTGGAGAGAAGCACTCAATTTATTGCTATTATTTTGATCACAGAAAAAGTCTGTGACTTTGAACAGTTCTATAACGATCTAAAAATTAATCTGGTATGTAATAACAAATTTTTGGGAAAAATCAATAATATGAGGAAAATGCATGATCCCGAACTTCCATCATTTAATTGATCAAAGATTCATTTCCATTTATACATAAATGGTCTTAAACGAGCGAAATTTTGCAGAAAACTTCCACATCGCATGATTTTTTAAAAAATATTCTAGAAATTACGTTAAGGTAAAAAAAAGAAGTGGATGACTTAGAACATTTTTATGGTGATCTAAAAATTGATTTATTATGTAATAATAAATTTATGGGAAAAATTACTAATATGAACGAAATTCATGATCCCGAACTTAGATCATTTAATTAATGAAAGATTCATTTCCATTTATACACAAATGAGCTTAAGCAGGAAGCTTCTACTGTAACCATGATTTTTTTAAAAGTTCTCAAAATTCGCTTTAAGTAAAAAAATACACACATTGTGTTTTATCAAAGTCCATCGTTTATAATTCTGAGTGCTTCTTCAAATATACATCTGTTGACACATAACGGTTTATAACAGTCACTGGCACGAGTCGTTGAAATCTAATTAACTGCCAGAAAGGCTCTCAAAGCTTATTTTTCAATCACAAAAACTCCATGGTAAGCATTAGAACATTATTTCGACTGTCATAAACGAACAAACGATGAACCAATCTATTTCTCTCACTTTTTTTACCATCCCTACTTCCCTTATTATTATACAAGAGATACAAATAGAAAAAGGGGCCAAGGAAGCGTTTGACCCATCCCCCCTTTCGCTAGAGGGGGGGGGGAGTTTTTGGATGGTAACAGATGGAAAGCGGATGGCTTCCGTTTGCCCTTTAGTAGAAGTGTCGATCCCGCCCGAATCGGAGAAAAAAAATCTCTTTCTGCAGTAACGCCAATGATTGCGCTCATTACAAAGAAATCGGTACCGTTTGTAGGATTCTTAAGCCTTTCTTTCCTTGCTCTGGGGTTAAATTTCAGGTACGCCAGAGTAAGCAAGAACAGAGAACAACCAAACCAAACACGGCAGTTGTTGGAATATCTTTTCACGAATACTGAGATTTAACTCTTCTTTTGTTGTTGCCCTCGTATAAGGCATTGTTACTGAAACTTCGGCTGCAACAAAATCATTTTATAACGAATAATCTCCATTCCAACAATATTTTTCTCAATAGAGATGTGTAAGCAAAGACTGATGATTATTATTAAGTTTGCGTGGGGAAATTAATTTAGAGAAATTTCTATGAGACAATCATTAAAAACGCCATTCTAATCAATGTCAACAAACAACGCAAATTAACAGCAATATTATTTTTACGCCTTAACTCGTAGTGCGAAAATAATAGTTGTCTGGTTAGTCTGACGGCTGTTTTTCCAGTATACATATTTAGGATAAAACAATTAAGTGTAAAGTCGTGTTAAATACAAAGCTGCTATGCCCACATATTGCTGACTTTGATTAATAGGTGTATAGTTGGTCTATGCTTATGGCCGATTTCTCAAGGTACATTTTAGGTAAAAGAAATTAAGTTCAGAGCAGTGTGATGTTCAACGCTGTCATGTCCACATATCCCTGACAGTTAAAAAAAGTCAGAAACGCTACTAATATTGAACATGCCTTGCTGCTTTTCAATTTCGATTATTTTACTTACATACGGTGGAGCACTGGACTTTTTTCCAGCAATTTTGCTTTTTTTAAGGTAAACGGTTCCTTCTAAAAGCCTAGGCAGTATCATGATCAGGATTATCTCCAAGGGGATGGGAAGGACTTTATTTCTGATAGAAAATTATTACAGAAGCTCGTTTAGAATTCACTGAATTTATTTGATTAAGTAGTGTGCGTGTCTAGTAAAGAGACTATCCGTTAAGCAAGTGTCTGAACATTATAACTGTCAATTCTAATTTACACAGAAAAAGTCTTCAGAATTAAAAAATTGCAAATGAAACGAAGCATTAATAATTAAAAAGATTTATATTCAATTTCAAACGGTTGTTCAGTAATCATTGATTAAATTGTTCCAAGGGTGTTCTAAGCTATATTTGCTTTAGAAATACAGTTTAACACTATATTTGATTTAGAAACAATGGGAAATAGGAGAGAAGGAAATGCTTCCTGACCCAATTTCTCTTCAGTGAAACCCCATTTAGGGTTGCAATGCATAACCAATATTTGTTGCCACCAGAATCATCTTTTACCGTAGGAAGTTTCTATAAATAGGTTGAAACAGGGGCGTCGATATTTGTGCAGTATGAGATACGTATTTCTTGTTCTTAAACGTCGTCAAAATTTTATAGCTTTTTCTCTATGCATTTGCTGCATGTGTTTATAAATGACAAAGAAAGCAACATAAGACTTTATAAAAAGGAATTTTAAAAAGAATTAAGGAAGCAATAATTAATTCCTACTTTTATTTGAATGTGAATGTAGCTATACCAATCTGGTAAATTCATCTCTTTGAAGAATAAACTGTAATGATTAATACGTAAATAAAAAAGCATCAGTAATATTCCGGAAAATTTTGAACACTTTTATCCTGAAGTAAGGAAATGGAGATTGTCACGTAAATTCCGGAATGAGTGAAAAACTCGTACGTGTAGTCTTTCTTTTTTATTTCACTAAGGCCGAACTTAGAATTAAAGATAAATAAATAAGAAACATTAATCTCAATATGAACGTTTAAAAAGAAATATTTATAGGAATCTGATCGCATAGCAATATTCTTATTCAGAATATTACCACACATAAATTCAATAATCTGATTTCATCGATTTTTACTTAAAATCATATAGGAAATTTTCATTTCACATGACCAAAGCTTTTTGTTCAACTACATCGTATGATAAACCCATCCTATGTGTCTCCTTTAGCGAAAAGTGTATTTAGAAGCTCAAATTAATATAATTAAGATTTCGTTTTATGACTTGAATATGGTTTTGAAAAATGGATTAAACTTGTGATGTTCAGATGTTCAAAAGCGTAGTTTAAACTTCAGGTTTACATTCTTTTACTTCTAAGGAAGGTAATATGAAGCAGACACCATGTTTTATGTACGTGTGTTGAAACAAAACACTTAAGACTGTGTTTTTTTCTTTCGCGACCTCTTGTCGGTTGAAAAAAATTCGCGATCCATCCATAAATGATAAATTTCTTCATAAGCTTAAATGCACATAAAAAGAGAAAAAT
>BGPR01008356.1:1679-20093 GCA_013235015.1 Araneus ventricosus | reverse complement strand
AATGATCAAGCCTTATTGATTCAAATTGAAAATATTCCATCAAGTGTGCTTGTATAATTAATTAACAATGAATGAACAGGAGAATGAAGGAGGCATGTTATATATGCATAAATTGTAATTCATATCTATAAACTCAACTTCTATTATTAGTGCCAAACTAAATTGAAACTATTATCAAAGTCTATCATCGCATTATTCTGTGCATATATAAAAATATTTATATTTACGGGAGAGTGTGGTAAAACCGGGCAGGTAAGGTTCGAAGGCCTGCTGGAGCTAAAATATTTGACAGATAGCTTGGCAAATTTTATTAAAATATTCATTGTTTATCGGAGTACAATATATCTTTCCAGAAAAGTCACAGTTACATTCCTTTTTTTATCAATAATGTTTATATAAAAAAAGTCAAACTACCCGGCTTTGCCCCACTAGTGGGGCAACACATAACCAGGTACATAACCATAACATATAACCAGGTACACATGTTAACGTTGTGGGAAATTAGAAAAACTCGCTTTTCAGTGGAAAAGTTACACTCGTTTTTATTTTATATGAAAACTTGAGAACATTAGTTACAAAATTCATATGTAAAGCAGTTGTGTTTTTCCAATGCAGCTTTCGTGAGCACAGCCAAGACAGTTTTTCATTATATTAACAGTTGTTCTTTATTCAAATTAGAAAATTCATCATTAAAATATAAACAATCAACGTCTGATGTGTTTTTATCGACTTCAGTGGAAGAATCTTCAATACTGACTGTCCCGATCTTACGCCACTTGGAGCACCCGGTTTTACCCCGAGTGCAGAGGTTATAGATAACGAAATAGAACATCGCAATTATTGGAGTAAATCCTTATTGTTTGATAGGGTATAAAACCTTAGTAGAAGTATAATAAGCAGGACTAACAATGTTATTAAAAGTGTGACGATTTTTAAGTAAGGGTAGTTTAAAATCAAACGAACATTAGAGAGGCGACGTCATAAAACAAATAAAACTTCACAGAAGCAGTGAATTCAACAGTTACAGCACTATGACTGTTCCTTTTTCTTTACTAGTAGAGTGTAATTCAGCATCTGTCCGCTAGAAAGAAGAACTAATATTGCCAGAATCAAGGGTACCCGGTTTTACCCCACTCTCCCCTAATTGATGCCAAAAATGATTCGTGACTACTTTGACAAGTTCAGATATTTTTCAAATCATCTGTCTGTAACCCCATGATTCTGAAGCTTTCGTGCTGGGTTCAGTTTACCTGGTTTATGGACTACAGTAAGTTATAAGTACTGATTATTTAAACTTTGCACTACGACACACCCCTGACTTCAGAGATAAGAATCTCCGGTTTGCAGTTTGGATGAGTGTGCGTAGAAACTTTATTGAACAACAAAAAAGGGTTACATACAGTGTTTTAACATCGACGAAAATCATGTGAAAATTATGAAAACGATGAAAAATGTGTGTGCAGAAATGAAAAGAAAGACTCGTGAAGCAAAAACTATTTTAAGACAGATTATTTAAACTGATGGATGCAATAATTAAATAAAATTTAAAATGCCGTATTGAGTGAAAAAGAAAGAAAGGCATTTACATCAAAAGTGAAGGATCAGAATTCAAATAAAATTAACATTTTTCATCACAGAGTACAAGTTCATTTATTTTACCTCATTTTGATTTTACTGATTTCAAGTTTATATATCCATTATTGATATTTATTTTCTGTCCTAATACTGCTTTTAACCAATTATCGTTGTTTATTATTTTTATATTTATTTATTCGAACATAGATCATTCCCGGCCATTTTTTTGTACTTTTTCGGGCACGCTGCACCCAGAACTTCCGACCTCGTGCCGCGGCACGTGCTACCCTTCACCGCCCTCGTTGATTGGCCACTTTTCGAAAGCAATACGACATTATTGGCCTATTAAACAAGAACCCATCCCCAGGATTGGGCGAGTTGCGCAGAGCGGAACAAATTCAATTACTATTCAGGTCTCTTCCTTCCTTTATGCGGTAGTTTTGTAATTGAGTTTCCGGGACTAAATGGTGGCAGTCCCCCCAACCCCTAAAAGGAAACACTTTTTATTTTTTTGTTCCCTCTTCCCTCAGGTAGAGAAAGTTAATTTCTCAAAACGATGGCCAGTGAATGTAAAAGCATATAGAGGGTGCCCACACTTATCGTGGTCCAACCGCTAATTTCTAAACGGTTATAGATATACATATAGTTCCAATTGAAAAAATGCTTTAAATGAAGAGGAGAATTATAATATATATATTTTTGAGTGAATAAATATATTCCTGGAAAAGTCGCGAATTCTAATTTTTTATACAGTCACCCGGTCCTATCAATGATATTTAGTAAAATATTCTTGACACTCTAACATTTTTAACAAACAAAAAGTCGCACTTATCTGAGACTAAAACTGACCGAGTTATGGAGCCTTGAATATCGCTGATTTAGACCACTGTACACCATTTCAATAGTCGTTTTGAAGATGTTCCACCAATCAATGCGCAGCACTTGCTCGACGAGGCCGCTGATTGGTTGAAAATCATGAAATTCAAAGTTCTATAACTTGGTCACTTTTAGTCGCAGAAGAGTGGGACATTTTTTGTTTAAAATGTTAGAATGTCAAAAATATTTTACTAAATATGACC
Organism: Araneus ventricosus; assembly: GCA_013235015.1. NCBI lineage: Eukaryota > Metazoa > Arthropoda > Arachnida > Araneae > Araneidae > Araneus > Araneus ventricosus. Next base: position 17,439 of record BGPR01008356.1, on the reverse strand, counting down.
GACAGGACCGGGTTACCGTATAAAAAGTTAGAATTCGTAACTTTTTCAGAAGTATATTTAGTGACTCAAACAACATAAAATATCATTCTTCCCTTTATTTAAAGCATTTTTCCAATCGGAACTATGCTTTAAATAAAGGGAAGTATACTTTGCCTATCTCTAACGGTGTAGAAATAAGCTATTGGACCACAATAATTGTGGACACCCTGTAGATTATTTATTGTGAAATATTTTCAAAGATGATGGGTTTTATGACATTCTAAGTAGCATAAAACTTGAGGATGTATGTTTTTAAAGGGAAAATGAAATTGCAATATTATTAACTGAAGTTAATTTATACATTGATAATCATTTGTCAAATCAAATGAAAATAAAGACACTGTTATATGTTGTAAACAAGTAGAGATGTTTCGGTTCGTAAATTTACTAAGTGTAAATCTTTTGTTAACATTCATTTGCTACGAATATTTAAAAGGAACTTCGAAATTCTCCTAATTTCTTGGTTTGATCAAGGAAGAACTAAGCTCAGTATGTTATCTAGCAAGTAGAGACAAAATCAGAAGGTCAAAGAAATATTATCGCTAACTCTGACAGTATAAAAATAACTTCACATAAATAAAATCGATATTTTTGAAGTACTTGATGGAAATTGTATCAATAAGGTAATGATATAGAAGGTAAGGTCTAAAAATTACCTTCATAAATAGCTAAGCTAAGCTGGAGAAGAACTATATTTGTAAATTCAAGAAGGAAAGTTTTCTCTACATTTCAAGTTACCTCTTATCCCTCTAATGTCTCCGTTTGAGATTTTGTTCGGGTGGTAAGACTTAAGATTCTCACGTAGAAGAAAGCTCTTTGTATATGGCAAGAAAAACTATTATGAAAAGTACAAAGTTCAAATAAATTCATTTTCAAGAATTTCGTGATTTTATGAGTTAAAATAATGGTATGAAAAAATGTGATGTAAAAATTAAGTGTAAATTGAAATTTTTATTGCAAGAAGTAGATCTTAGAAGTTATCAACTGACTTTATGTACCTCTATCGAAATGAAATATCATATTATTCATTGCAAAAAAATATTAATGAAAAATGCTTAAAAATATTAGATATAAAAAATTAGAGAAATATATGCATTATGTTTACTTAAAAAAATCGTCTTACTTTTGGCTTTTTGTTACTTCGGAATATTTATGTTTCTTGAATTTGCTTTCAGTAACAATTCGACTTCTTTCAGAATGAACTCAAAATTATTTTATTTTCATAAAGTGTATTTATAGTTTCAAATAAAAAAAACTTAAAATGTAATTTCAAAAAGGAGGAATATATTCTAAACAAAGAGAAAGAGAGAGAGAAATATATGCAGAAATAGATTTGACCTAATGACATTTTAAATTTATCCCCGGAGGCTGTTAGAGGATTAAAAACTTAAAAGTAAACGCTCTGTCTACATATTTAATAAATTTTCCTGTCAAAATCAATCTTTATATAATGCAGTTTAGCATACTTCCTGATATTTGGCGAAATTAAACATTTGCAAATTAAAGCCATTGCCTCAAAAGAAACGTTCGAAAGCGATTTGTGAATTTAAATCAATTAAAAATTTCATTCAATGTCGAACAAAAGATACACGAAACGGAAGAAAATTATGTCATTTCTTCACGTGAAAGCAATCAATTAACAAATTAATCAACGTTTTGTTTTCATTTAAAATACTATTTGAACATTTTTCAAAGATCGCGTTTTAATCAGATTTGAGTTTTCCGAAATCCATTTTCACGGAATTCGCATTCATTTAGGAACAGAGTAATAAATTCTCGAAAAAACAGTTTGTTTTTTTAATAACCGAATGTGTCTAGGGGTAAATTGAAAAACGCCAAATCAATGCTGTTCATTTAACATCTTCAGAATAGAGGGATACGGGAATCTAAAGAGGAAAAAAATATTTCTCCTAACCCCACGGAATCATTAGGAAAACGGCAAAAGTTAATTTTTTTCATCAATTTCATCTATTTTTTTACCAAATTTCTCTCGAACAAAAACGGACCGACTCTGCGTGAGAATCCGCGAAAAAAAGTTAAATGACTCTAAAATAAAGTAAGATAACTGTTTTATACGTACCTTTATACATTTCTTCTCTTTTTTATTTCAACCTCCATTTTCCAATGGCTTCTTGAAAACTCATAAGTTTTTTCAAATTAAGATGGCAGAGAAAGAGCAGAAAACGTTTTAAGTCGTAGAAGAATTACGAGTTACGAATGTAGAAAGAAAAAAAAACTTTTCCCTTCTTTCTTTCATTTTTTTTATACTTTTTTTCTTTCTACCTGTCTTTTTATTAGAAAGAAAGAACTACCGCCAGCAGCGTTCGGATGATTCCTTAAGCCTTAATGATATTGCAGATTAAACACTAAGAGAGCATTAGCAAAAAAAATAGACAAAAAGTGGCTGTAAGGAAAGAAGAAGCTATTCGCCAGACCCTACATAGTTCTCCCTCACGATAGCAGTCTCGGTTTTTTTTAGCCCGCCTATAGCACCATCCAATCTTAATGAAAAAATCCCGTTGAGCTCCGGGATTGGACGTGGACCGGAGAGGCAAGTCACGCCAGAATTTTAGCTTTCACTCGTGTTAAATTAAAGAGAGAGCGAAAGGGAGAGCGAGAGAGAGAGAAGAGCAAAGTCAGGCTATTTCAACGTACGTTTCTCCCTCTTTTCATCTGACAAAAATTTAATTTGCCCTTTTAACTCAGACGGAGCTAGACTTTAAATCACATTGTAGAAACAAATGAAAATTACGCTGAGCCAGGAAATGCAATTAAATTTAATGGGCTTTTCCTTTTCTCCTCCTACTCCACCCGTTCGCTCCATCCCCTCCGTTGTTTAATTTTCTCCTTCTCCAGAGGAGTCACTCCTGTTAGGCCTTTTAACTTTTCCTCCCGCGATGGAGAAAAGAATCAGGGGCTCCACACGGCACGAAAAGTGCTCTTTTAAAAGCTTCTAATCGGCTAGCTATTAGGCAACAATTAAAACGTTGTTAATTAGGGGGGAGCAATTAAGCAGCCCCGCTCCATTCATTAGTTAAGTCGGGAAAATAAATGTAGTAATTATAATGTAACAACGCTGTTCAACATCACGCGGCCCCTATTAACTTGCGGCTTAGTGTTTTAATTAGGCAGTGGTACGCTCTCTCTAGCTGCTGGGCTGGATGGAGAGGGGTAAGCTAGTAGGCCCCTCCCCTTTTCCATCTGTAGGACGCAGTTTTAAATTCCTCGAGTTTTCTTGGATTTCGAAGCTATGAGAGATTGAGTTTCATTAACTGGGAATTCCACAGATTGATGAAGTCGTTGGAATATGTTACGAGTATAGGAAAGGTGTGCTTAGATTAAGGTGAAAATTGTTCGAAGTTTCTCTATAAGTGGCTTGACTCGAGGGACAAACAAAGATATAGATACAACAAGGAAGTGGGTCAAGTAATACTAGAATTGGATCTTGTTATGCAATTAGAATCAGCTACCATTTCGAGGATTTCGGATTTACTATCGAAAAATATACCTATATATCATTTGTCAGCCAAAAAGTGAACAATGTACAATCCTTGCACAACATATTACTTCTAAAGAAATAACTAATTTCGGAAAAATAGAGCGCTAAAAATTTGTTCCAGGTTTCTCTTCGAAAATGCTGTAACATAAAATGCTGTTTCTGTGGGTTGGTTCTGTGTGGCATAACTAAATTAAAATTTTTATTCAGCTTTGAGGTTTGTATGATTATTTCAATGAAATAAGAGTTGTTAAAAACAAGCTATTTTATGTGAAAGTATTTGTTTTGGTGCGAAATATAATTGCTGTATGAAAACAGTCAATTTTACTGTGTTCAATTATAACCAATTTTGATCATTTTAGACCCTAAATAAAGCATAATTGTTGGTGCTTATTTATTTTGTAGTGTAATATATCTCGAAGTGAAAACACGTTTGTTTAGAGCAATAACCATTGAAAATAGAATCAGAGTACATGTGAAATTAGATTTCAGGCGAAAGCAAAATTAGTGAATTTAAGCTAGAAGAATTAACTAATAAAAGGAATTATAAATTCCTTTTCCTTTTATTAGTTATTAAAATTAAGTCTTTTCAACTTCCAAGCAGCTTCCGAATTCTTGCTTTTAAAAATGTGCCGACAATTTTTGAGCAATATCTTTACCTTGGAGACTTTCGACTCATGAATATTCCCAAATTTTATCTCTAAATAAAAACTGAGAAAAACTGAACTGAACTCAAAGTGAATTCAAATGTCAAAAATATAAAATATATGCATTAAGCACATTAATTTATATAAAATGTAAGCATTAAGAAAGCATGAAAAAAATTGTTAAAAAATTAAATCAGTTTTTTTTCATTGGAGATTAACATTGCCAATTTTCCCCAATATTTTTTTTGTGTTGTGAGGGAGTACTATAAATTCCTGTCTCATGATTGATATTTCCAGTTTTCTTTTCAAATCGTTGCTCAGCATGAATTTTTCTCTTTATATTACAGGAAGCCTATTTTTTGGATGGGGGAGGTTATTGAATATAATATTATTATTATATTGTATGAACATTTATTGTTATTAACGACATACTCGATCCTCAGAAAAATATTTATAGATTGAAAACTAACGCTCGATTTAAAAAATAAAAATATTACATTTTGATGCAATAAACATTGAGTTAATCATCATTCACGCAGTTTCCTTCAGGCCACTGATCCATTTGTCTGTAACAGCAAAATATTTAGCAAGATTTAAATATCGCAGTTTCGATAAGATTTTTTACTGTAGTTCACATACTGCAGAAATGCTATTAAAAACAGTTTCTAAAATCTGAAAAGAATATCAGGCCATAATAACTGTTTCTTCTAATTTTGATTCAAATAATGGTTGTCAACTGAAAACATCATGAGGACACGCGATTAAAAATATTAATTATTCTTACAGTTTTTCTGAAATTCATTAAATATTAAACATTTAAATTGTGAATGAAAAAAAAGTGTGTTTTCATATTGAAATAAAAGATCTCCTAATCTTTAACAACAGTGAGAATTAAAAATATTTTAAAAAGTAAACTCCTAAACCACTTAATTCTTAACTTTATATGTTTTTTTTAATATTTGAATATATTTATTTGAAAATTAATGTTTAACCGAAGATGAATAAAAAATGTTTCAGAAAACCGTTATGAACTCGCCAAATTTAATCTGTCTCAACTTTTATCTCTTTCAATGTAAAAAATTAATTCTATAAATTGAAATAACATCGAGTATAAATTTCTGAAAAATTGTTAATTAATGGATTTATTAGACATGCGATGGGCGAGATTGAATTTACAAATTTAAAAACAGTTAGGGGAACGGCGGGTAGTATAGGCCGGCGGGTAGTATGGGCCACATAATATTTTTATGGCCTGCCGGTAGATAGCAACCCATTATTTTGCCTTTAGTTCAGCATATTTTTCAGCATCATATGACATAACTGCTCTGTTTCCTTCCTCAGAAAATTGTCTTTGTGTGAGACCTTATAAGTGGTTGCTTCGTATAATTTTTGACGACTCACTTTTACGGGTAAGAATAAAATTATGAAACTAGTGTTATTATTTAGCTTACTTTATTTAGATTATGGCGTGACAGTTTCATCTTGCTTCCTTTAACACGACTGTAGCCGTCACCATGTTTTTCCTTTTAATGTCGGTCGGGTAGTATTGGCCATATGAGTAAAACATACTTTTTTACGAAAAAAAATGCATAAGTTCAAGAAGAAGCCTGAAGTAGAGGGTCGAGGAGAGTGATTTGCGGATGCCATGAAACTTGCAATTTCAAGGGGCTTGGTGGCCTACTGGTAAGGTAGCGGCTTTGGAGCCGGAGGGCTCCAGGATCGAAACCCGATTCCCCCAAAACTCCGCCGTATATAGGGCCTGTTGCACATTAAATCATACGCTGTGATCAAACGCCCGCCCGCTGGTGCAGCGCGTAAGTTTGGAGAGGTGAGGCTGGTGCCAGCCCAGGCATCGTCCTCGTCATCTGACCGCGGTTCAAAATTAAAAGGTGCGTCCAAAATAGCCCTCGTGCTGCTTAAAAACGGGATGTTAATGTAACTAAACAAAACTAATTTCAACTGCAAGTGTTTTGGAAAATAAATCGTCTGAAGGGGCTGGATCCGACCATTACGGTAAGCTTAAGGAGGAAAAACACACACTGCAAGGAAGAAAAATTAATTCAATAACTAAAAGCTAACTAAGATTAAATAACTAATAAGATAACGATGTAAATGTAAGAAAAATTCTTTCTATTATTGTAATTTGGCTACAGAATCAAAATATACCCATTTGTAGGCGAAAAAATCATTTATTTTTATTTTAAAATTTGTATTTTTAAGTGTGGCCTATACTACCCGGCATAGTTAGATTTTTATAAATTATGGACTTAAAAATTAGTTGTCATGAGTAATTTGCATAACTTAGATAAATTTGTTAAATATAATCAACACGAAGAAAAGTTTTGAACCGTTATAGTTCATTCCAACTATAAATTTTATAACACTTCATACTCATATTTCTTCCCTGTTTACAGTTTTTGTTTGTATATGGTTTTATATAATACTCCCCTTTTGTTTCTTGTATATTATCCCAGATTTTTAGATTTGTATTTTTGTAACCTTTTTCATCTCTCTGCCTTCGTCTTCATTTGCTAGACAGTTAAGGAGCGTCTTCTGATGTCTCTTCCACTTCATGTCCGCTACACTATTTAAATAGCCAAAAGGTTATAGTCGCAGGGGCATGAAGTGGTGTTCTGTTCTATAAATTTTATGTTAAATTTTCCTTAAGTGGCCCATGCTACCCGCTGTTCTCCTAGCGTTTTCTGCTCACTTTTTAGAAGCCAATAGACTGTATTGATTATTTTCATCTTTATACCCCCTTTATGTATTATAAGAGTTTTGAAAACTCTATTCATGTGATACCTCATTTTGAAATGCAGTTTCAAATGACTGAATCCATACAAAAAATTAAAAGGTTAGAAAATTTCTTCAATAAAAAAGAGTTACTAGAAAGATTTAACATCTGATTGTAGATACATCTATATAAATAAGAATATACTAAAGTCAGAATCGGTTAACGTAATTGAATTAATAAATAAGCAAATTAAGGATTTTCCTCATTTTGTCCTCTGGATCGTAAAATCTAAAGTAATGTACAATATATTTGAATTGCTTAAAATTTTGTTTTCAAATTATTTTTGTTTTTATCATAATAATTAATGACTTTAAAATAAGATTTTAAGACATAGCGATTACTTACACGAATTTAGATATAAGATAGAATACGAACAGATAATGTAAGCTTATATATATCTGCAAAATGAAATAATTATAAATTTTAACACTTTAAAGTAAGCTGTATAATGGAAAATTAATATTTTTAAACTATTTAGATAAGTTGCAAATACCCTTCTTTTGCAAATCGCAGCCTTGTCAGTAAATTTTAGTATGATATCGCCATCTCTAAATTTGAATATTGAATTTAGCGTCATAAATTGATAATTTAGAGCATGATTTCGATACTTAGTTCAGTGCAAATTATTTAATCATTTTGTAATATAAGTTACATCATTGCATTTAATAGATGTATCAATTTTGAGAAAAAACAGTCTGGTACGCTACAGTTTTTAAACAGATTATAAAAAGACAAAATTCAGATTGTCAAAAAAATTCTCGTTGTTCATTTTGAGAATTTTAAACAGTATACAAAATGCATTCAGTGATAATCCAAATTGACAACAGAAAGAAAGTTATGAGGTGTACCATTATGACTAGTTAAATACTTCTGAATATAATCCTAATGTATTTAAAATCAATTGATATATTTGAGTAGAATTTAATTTTAAAATCAGTGAACGGCAGCAATATAACTGCATATTTAAAAAGAAAGTTCTTGAAATTCTCTTTTAGATCTAAAAGCCCGTAGAAACTATTTGCACTTAAATCTCTGTCCTGGTATGATGATGCTCATTGCTTTCCACCTATTGTCAACATGCGATGTCCCTGACTATAGTAATTTTATAAAATAAGACATTAATCTTAGAGGATGGAATAAATCTTTGATGTTTCGATTGGTACCGTTTGTGTTTTTCACTTAAAATGAAAATAATCAGATTTCTTCTTCTGTATATGTTAAAACCCTCATAAGAAAATATCATTGATTTAGAAGGCAATGCTAAATGTTCTTTTGATAAACTGAAATGTAAAGATATTTTATGAAATCTTAATGCTTTTTCGCAAATCAAAAGTTACTCATTACAATTAAAGCATCAGATTTATGGTGGTTGGGACAATAACAATATTCCTAACTTATTGTCATTTTATATCATATCACTTTTTCAATCCCAAAAAAATGTCATCTAAATTTTAAAGATAATTCCTTAAAATTCCTCATTGCCTCAAAATTACTAATATTTTATTAACTCTATGTTACATACTTCATGTTTACAATTATTTTCCCTTGTTTTTAGTGTTTTGTTTTAGTTACTAATTCAGAAAATTCTCAAAATCTGTTTATGTGAAACAGAATCTGTGACATTACAGACTTGTCAAGTTTTATTGCTTTTATGAAGTCAATAAATGCATACAAACTGTTATGCATTTGCTTACAAAATGAACACAATTGTTTACAATATGAATTAATGAAATAAATAAATTCATATGGTAAATTCATGATATTTTAAAACTCTTTTTAATTTGATCGTTGATTTTTTTTAGGTGGGCCAATCATTTTATAACAGAACCGTTTTTTAGCTGAATGCACTTTTATTCATTGAATGATACATAAAAGATTAATTATTATTTCCTTTCCCATTTTTTGATAAAGTTAGACAAATTATTACTTATTTTAGTTTGATGTATTTTCGTGATTTATTTGTAATAACTACTCCAATTTAACATTTAATTGCTTCTTTCATATTTTCAATTAAAATTAATGTAACAGAAGAGGTGAATATATTTATATATTATTGGCTTTGTCGATATTAATCAAAAAGTGAAAATAGTAGCAAATGTTTAAAGCAACAGTGCGGAAATGAGCCTAAGGTTCCTTTTCACATGAGCAAGAGACGAAAGTTATGAAATTTATTTCGTCAAATTTTATTGTCTGAAAGCCATAAATCTTTTTTTCCTTGTAGATCTTGCATCTTCCATCTGTAATTACCAAAATAATGTATGATTTCCCTGGAATTTTGTTATGTGATAACCGTTCTGTTGCCTTATACTTGTTCACTTAAATAACAACAGCATAAACCCGCTAATCCGAACTAATTGGGACCCGTGCCTGTTCGGATTACCAGAAATTCCGATAAAAATAGAAAAGAAAAACATGTGTGCTAAAAATGTAAATTATAGGTACTCTGTACTACTATCTCTTGAATTCTTTTATTCAAAAGCAATAGAAAGAGAATAAGTCTCCCCTTTTCATTAGAATAATTGATGTGCTCCTGTATGACGTGACCTTATCCTTCGGCGAATTGCATTAGTTTCTTCAATGTGTACAAAATTATGCATGCTGAAAAAGTACTTTTTTGTTTTTAGTATGTTTATTTAAATCTTTTCAGGTAATCTTTTCAATTACATATAATTTTGGAAAATAAAATCGGTTCGGATTAACCGGAATTTCAGATTAGCGGGGTTCTATTGTATTAATAATGGTCCTATCTTCTGATTTATATCTCTAGCTACACTATCGTGCTTATTCTAGAACCGCGGCGACCAGACCACAGCGTCTCCAGAGTCCTGGCTTTGGCACTGGAGTGTCAGTAATTCGAGACCTGATTCGTCCAAAGATCCATCATATACATTAACTTATACAAGCCACCCGAACTCTGCTTATCTACTGGGTTTAAGGCAAATTGTACACTAGCCTGCAAGCGTTAAATTCATCGGTGTCAGCGTCTTTCTGCTAATGTGGTGTTCATTCATTCATTCAAGGCCCCGGAAAGCCAACTCCGTCTTTTGGTTTTAGAGTGTAGATTGGCTGTCCTGGAGGAAAATATTCCAGCATGAAAGAAACTAACAGGTACATAGGAATGGTGAAATTGGAAAACAAAATTTACATCAAATATTGCAAGCATCACAGCGAATCTGCAACGCAACGCGATAAGAATAGTCTTTAAACGTTTAAATTTTTAAAATTTAAAGGTTTCTAACGATAATAGTGCGCTAATGCCGTGTGGAATTTTGAAAAGTGTTGAGCCGTAGACGTTTCAGATCTCATTCTCATTATTTAATCACGATACAAATTTAACAAGTGAATATCCTAATAGCCTTAGTGCATCTTAAAAAATTTATGATTATCTAGCAAACCAATCAATTGTATTTGCTGTGTTCACTTTGACAAACAACCACACCATTAGGTTTGATAAAATACTATTTTTATAAAAACATGATTTTTTTTCCAAAGTGGCAATTTGGAATTTCTAAAAATCTAATTTCATTAATGAATTTAAGAAAAAAAAATTAAGTTAACCCTAGTGAAAACGTATTGAGAAGAATGCGCATCAGTTCCATTTTTACTTATACACCCATACCATCAGATCATAAAATACTATTTGTGAGTATCAATATTTTGCTTGAATTTTGAATAAATATTTTGTGAAGGAAAGAGTTAATTCGGCTTTAATGTATATGCTTCACATTAAATGAATTAAATAACTAATTATTCAAACAAAGCAGATTAAAATTTAAGACCTCCGTTGCCTGCCAAATGAATGAGACACTTTTTAAGCATTTTTGTTCGAAATAATAGGAAGGAGAATTTTGGCAAGATAACCACTGGGATTTTTTTTAATACCATCATCAAATTGTGTGATAAAAAGCTACTGTAGAGAAATAAATTATATATATTGTTGCTAATGAAAAAAGATAACTGAAAATATCGCTAACTGGGAATGTGTTCAAACTCCACTAGAGCAGATTTATTATTGCACAAATGGGAAACTTTAAAGGTGTTCCCACAGCAGGTTATTGAAAAAGATTTACAGATAAACTTAAAGTTTTGAAGTTAGTGCACAAGGTAACTTATCCAGACACCGCTAGGGGCGCACAATATAGATTCTGGCTTGTTTTATTTCGAATGCAGCATTATTTGGTTTTTCTTGCAGTAGACTTCAAAAAGGTGTAGAAATGAATCGACATCTTTTAACAAGTTGCATTTGTAAGCATTCATTTAATTTGCATTCTATTCTATGTAGAGGATAACCTCTACATAAAATACAATGGAAAATTATGCAAAAAAATGACTAGGTTGAATAATTCAGTCAAATAACCACTTTTTATGTTATGAGCAAGTTAATGAAAAACGATCCCCATAAAGAAAATGAAGGGATAAATTAATTGTTTTTAATTATATATCTTTTTCCTGCATTAAACAAGGCAAAGTCATAATGGCAATCGGCTCTGTGTTGTACCTATGGCTTCTGGACTAGCAGCATCGATTAGTAGAAAAACGTAACGTGTTATTTTAAAACTCTTAAATATTTTAACTAATCAATTATAAAAACTCGATATCAATCTTTTGTTATAAAGTTTATAGTCATTAAGCGGTAAATTGCCAAATATCGAATAAAATTGTGTTGAAAGAATATTGGTGAAGATAAGCTTCCAAGTAAGTAACAAAATTAAACTGTTCAATATCTAATTATTTTATGGCTAAAATGATATGTACTTTGGTTTTTCGTTGACCTTACTCCGGTAAAGATTTATCTTTCCATTCATATTGTTTCTATATACTGCCTAGTAAACTTTTTCATGATTTTAAATGCATAGTTTATCAACATAACTTCTGAAGAATAATATTAATAGACTTTGAGAAAAAACAGAGCTTGAAATTTTTGAAAGGTTAACAGGGTATTCATCTTTATAAAAGAAAGCAATTAGCCTACAAATTTTCCAATGAAAGTTAACAACAATTTCTTCAATCATATCTTAAAATCACAGCGCATTTTATACTTTTTTATTTTTCAAATTTTTTAATTAAATTGTTGTATTTTATAGCAATGCATGTCACATAACTTTACTTTAAACTTATTGTGTTATAGAGCGTTTTCGTTTTTCGCTACATTAAATTAACTAAGTCTTGCCTCTTCAAAGTATTTTGAGAAAAAATAATATTTCATTAAAAACTGTCATTAAATTTTCTGTAGAAATGTATGTAGAATTATTTAAGTCTTTTTTTTCTTAACCCGCCGTTCTTACCTTTTATTAACCTTTAAAAACCTGTATCATTATTCGATAGTCACACTACAAAATCTTATAAGATATGAGATTTATAATTAGAGAGTAAGTAATGTGTAAGCTAACCTAAATTTATAGTATGGAATGGACTTTTCTCAATAATAACTAATTTATTTTAAAGATGCATTTCTAAAACAGTTTCTTACGTAGTTGGAAGAAGGTTAATGAGATAACTGCAAATTTTTATTAGATTATATGTTAGAATTAAGTGAATGGATATTTTACATTATTGCCAGCACCACGGATGCATATTTGAGAACTTTTTATCGTCGAATTGTTTCATATTAGACATAGTTTATGTTTTACTTTTGCAACAGACATATGATTTCAATTCAGTTTTGAAGTAGGTTTAGTTTTACCAACATTGAGATATAAATAAATAGTAAACCCTTTAAATTAAAGAAGTTATTATGACTACAAGATCACACTGTATATAAGAACATCTCCTAATAGAGCAAGATTTCGGCGATGTATCTTTAGATACCTTTTCTTTAAATTCTCCCTGTAAGATGTTATTCTCTTTATAACTGTTTACTGGATACATAGGTGGGTTTGGATATAATATATTTTATATATAAAAAATTCTCTTGTGAATTTGTATATAAAACATTGTATAGTAAATGATAAAGATAATAAATGCATTAAAAAGGATAGAATAAAAATACTACCCACAGTCAACTAGTCGAAATTTTCAAAGAAATTTTACTTTTCTTCTGTAACAATTACGTAGATTTATAATATGTTTAAAGTTAATAAATAAAAAAAATCAATATTCTTAAAAATATTTTTGAATAATTTTTTAAACCGATTTTGTGCCCATTTGTTTTCTATTTGGGTTAAATTGTTATGATGTACTCTTCACCTCACAAACAGACCGTTGGCTTTCAGCAATATATCGTTTTTCTGAAGTTCGAAAGTACATGTTTATATAAACAACTTTGAAGATACCTTTATCCATACAAATTTTTTTTATATTCACAATAGTCAAAAAAAAGTTACAGAGATGAAAACTTGAGATTCGAGTCTTTTGAAGCAGCAAGTAATTAGCTCCTTCACATACAAAGATGTATAAGATAATAATGGGCCAAGACTCGTATATCGAATTACAAAATGTTTGTTATTTATATATATATAAATAAGTCAAAATAGCAATAATGTAAAAATCACTTGGGCATGCTTAAGGATCTCAGGCGTCATTTACGTTCTTATTTGTAATGAAATAGTAACAAATGTCCTATGTAGGATTTGTCATCTAATTAGAAGGGTAAATGAATTCATATGCCAAGGTCACAGTTTTAAGTGAAGAATTATAGCTTTAAAATTAAAATTTTACAATTTTAAAATCTGATTTCATTTTAGATATATATGTTAATCTGTAATTATGAAGTTATTAGGTAAAAAAAAAGTCTTTCTAAAGAGAATTCTGTTGTTGTGCTAGTTATAATACTTTAAAAGAATTGCACAGAACTATGAAGAGTTCAGCAATCGTATGATCTCTCCTTTTGTGAAATATTTATTTATCTACTATAATACAAGCTAAATTTTGGAAAGAACCATTTCTTACAGAAGATATGCGTGCGTTCTTCTTTCATTTATTAAAATACTTCAGTTCGTTTATAATAGCCATGAAATCAATTGTAAAGAAAATAAACGTTATGATGTCAGGAAAATGAATTTTTAGGCATTATCTTGCATTATCTCTTTTGAAACAACTGTTAGCTCTTATAAAATTTAACGGTTTGAATGCATATAAAAGAATTTAAACAAATCAACTTACAAAAGGCAGGAAGACCAGTGGGAGCCAGAGGGAACTCTCCAAGACCTCTGTAGATAAGTGCCGTGTCGGCCCCTGGAAAGAGTCCCCCAGGTGGGAACATGGGACGGAAAACAGGTGGGAAACTATCAGGAGTTGCGGTCGCCCCGTCAGTGCTTGAACCACTGACAACAGAAGATCTACTGGCTAGTAGGCTGGAACTTTCAGCTTGGCTTTTAGCGGCCAAGTCCGCAAATTTGGCGAAAGGTAGCATTCTAGAGTTCAGGTATTCAGACAGTCCAACAAGAGATGGTGTCAGACCAGGCAGACCTGGTATTTGATGTCCTGCTGACACGGGAGTGAAAGCTGAGAGTCTAGGTTTAGCTTCTTCTGACATCAGACCCATGGGTGGAACTTTACTAGAGGATACAACAGTTGGCGGATGTTCAGGAGGATCCCGGCTATCTGGAGATGCTGGTAATGAAGGAGATTTCGAACTGTGGTCGTCGATCTTCACGCTTGACATGATTATTTAGTCAGATGTTTTCGTGATGGTCATGACACACGTGTACAAGCAGAATATAAGTCTCTAAGACTGCGATAAATGCAGAATAACCTTCGTGCCAAAATTTTTATCAGTTCCTTAATGATCTTGAGTTGATATTTCGGTAGATGTGGTTAGAATAGTCATTGCGGGTGAGTTTTCAGAATAATACAACTATTTATTTATCTAAGAAGGTTAAATGTCATTTCGGTGATTGAGATGAAGGTTTGAGTACTTTGTTTAAGACCATAAGAATTAAAATGGCTTTTCAAAGTCATATCAGGAATTTTTAAAGAAGGGACTGCTTTAATAATTTATTTTTTTCTAATTTCGAGCACTCACAAAAGTTCAGAATAGTTTATAACTCCTTTTTTAAAACTGATGTCCTACAACTAACAACCGCCATTTTCAGAACATAACTGGAGTAAACATCATTAGAGAATGGTGAATTAAATGAAATTTGTCTTCACCACACTTTTTTCGTCTTAAATTAAAAATGGATGGGTATCAATTGTACAATTGAATTGTCGATACTATCGGTATCAATATTCGTTGTTGACTGATAATTAAAAACAGTCGAAACCAAACCGATCAGACAGATTCGAAAGAAGCTCTCCTCTCAGCTGCGCACAAAAATAGATTGGAGCTCCGACCGAACAAGGTGCGCTTTACCTTTTGAAATGCACGTGGACTTCGGGCCGCGAACTGCTATTCGACGGCGGCAGAGCCAATCATGTTGTCGATTGGGGGGTGCGTCAATAACCATGGACCCTCCCCTTTGATTTTTTGTCCACCCCTCTGATCAGGGGCAATAGTGGTCTTTATCGGTAAGATAATTTGTTTTTGTGGTTTTTTCTCCCTCCCCTTCTTGCGTAGAAGTGGTAGCTATCGCAGGTACTAAGAAGTATTGGAGGATGGGAGATTTTTATGTTATTTATTTATTTGAGCTCGCGGCTAGGTAAGAAGGCTTGCGTTGGAAAGGGCAAAAACTGTCTGATAGACTCTTCTTTTTATAAAGATTATCTCGAGAAAAAAGCGTTTCTCTTATAAAGGTGGATCGTGATAACTATTGTTCTTTTATAAAACTTGAGCAATCGATAAGTTTCGGTCTTTTCTTTTCTAGCCTGTGAGTAAATACTTATTGTTAACGGACTGAAAAAAGA
>BGPR01008355.1:24811-60800 GCA_013235015.1 Araneus ventricosus | reverse complement strand
GTGTCACAGGAGCAACCTCTTCCGGTTAAATTTTTCCTAGAAGTGATAAATTTGTAGAGTAAAAATCTGTTTAGTATTCTAGTGTTTTGCAAAAAACATTTTCATTTTTTTATTGTTTATTTATTAGAAAGTTCAGGCTTACCTGGTTTTCTTTTGATATTGATTGATATGACAGCAAGAGTTGAAACGGAACCTTACTCAGAACAATCAAAAAAGAGTCATGGGAGGGACCTCTTCCGGTTAATTTTTTCCTAGAAATGATAATTTTTAAGAATGAAAATCTGTTTAATATTCTAATATTTTCTAAAATAGAATTCTAATCTAAAAATTCTTTCATTGCTAGAATATTGGACAAACACAATTGCACTACAACAGTTTTTACTGCAACAAAAAATTTAAGAAATTACTTTTCAAATAAAACAAGTTTGGTTAGATTTAGAAAAATGCATTTCTACTGTAACTAGAAGGATTTTTGACTCTTATATTTAATTATAATTCTTCTGATTATTAAATTTATTCGTTGTAGAAGTATTAATTCTTTTTGTATTAACAATAGTTTTTGTTTCACTATAAAGCAAGAATTGTAATTTGTAGAATTGCTTGAAGTTGGGCTAGAAACGCAATTATAAACCTTTTCGACACAAGTCGAACTGAAGATGAAATACGGCGTTTCTGCTTTAAAGTGATTTAACATTTGAATAAAGAATGACAGACTAAAGCAGTCTCTCAAAGGAAATTCATATTTTGATTTTATTTGTCACTTTTCATTTTCATATCTTGAAATACTTTTAGAGAAGCAATATTAGTATAAAACGAGTTCAAGAAACTCTGCCCGATTGGGTCGTGAAAATTCAATCGAGGTTATTTTTGGTTCCGAATTTCGATCAAATCACGAAATTTGTGCACTTTGTTCTGGATACAGTGCTTCAAATATCACCTTTTAGATTTAAATACAATTAGAAATAGATGCCAGAGAATCGATTAAATTGTTACACATTTAAATTTATATATTATTTTGTTTGAAAATTAAAATAGATTCTATGAGTAATAAGAAAGAAGTTGACAAAAAAACAATAAAAGGGTTCTTAAAATACAAATGAACTGATAGATAAAACAAACAGGATACACTGAATTAGAAATAAAATCTAAACACCCCAAGCTACGCATCTAACAAGTTACAAACACTCAACATAACAAGTATAGAAAAGTTTTAATTATATATCTACAAACTTCATCTACAAAAACATTGTTCTCTCCTCAAGGAGAGACCTCCTCAGCCATATTTGGAGGGCAGCAAAGGAGACCGACGTTTCAGAACATTTCTTTTTAACAGATCCGTCCCCTCCCAGAGTCGAGTTTCATCTTTCCCCATGTGTTATTTCAAGCGTTTTATAGTGATCAAAACTATAACGCTGCTCTTTATCGTTCTTTTTTTAAGACACGGGTGTGAAGTTCGATATATTTAACTTTGTATTTACTGAAGATCGGAAACTCTTTGGGGATGAACAAAGATGAATGGTCTCTTTTCCCTTATTAAACAATGAGCGCTTATTCTTTCAATAGGGCAGTGAATTTTGCGGATTTTGCTTTAGAAGATGCCTCTTTATAAGAAAGGAAAGATAATTAGAATCTGCGTTAAGTAAATGGTGTGCACTCAAATAATCCCTTTTCGCCGTGAGGAAGTTGGACACTAATTATTCTGCGGTGGGTTTATGGTCCATGCTCGTCACTCTAATCTTTGTTTTAATGTATTTTTTGAATCAGTGGCATAGCGACCGGGGGGAAAGGTGGGTATAAATGCGCTTGGTCTCATTTTAGGGGGCACTATAGACCCAAAACATTACAGGCGCTTATGCCATTGTTAAAGCAAAATATGAAGATGCGGCTTAAAAATAATACCATGCCCTTTTACGCTTTCTAAGCCACTGATGATGACTGGGTAGAAGAGAATCATATTATTTTCCACTCGCCACTTCCTACACCACTGCCACTGTGAATAAACGTTAATTTTGTCACTTTTTAAGCCAGAAACGATGAGAGGATGAAAAAATAGCATGTCGTCGGCGCCGTTTGCACAAGCTAAGCCACTGGTGATATGGGAGGGGGATTACATTATGACGATGGCTCCACTCAGCCTTGCTACGCCCCTGTTTTGAATGCTAGTAATCTTGTACGAGTTCTATTATTATGGTTTATTTTCTGATGAGAAAGAACAAAAATATTTAAATTGGTAGGAACCGATTATGTCATTAACTGTGATCACAAATCAGATCTATTACTTGTTGTTGATCACAACAAAGCAATAAGCTGCTATCTCTTAACTATAGTAGAGAAGGGGTCATCTAATTAGATTGTTCAGTGTCAGTCATCGGTGACAGATTTCCATTCGCAATGGCTACAGATAAGCAGAAGCAGATGCGGTTTTTCTGGCTTCTTTTTTTAAGTTTTTCTTGTATATCTCGAAAGCTCTTCAGTTTTCACACTACATGTGAATTAACAAATTAAAGAGCGTAAAATTCACAACAAATACATGATTTTATTTTTCTTCCACTTTTAATATGTTCGCAGATAATGGCTCTAAGCAAATTTTTGATTTCCAGTAATTTACGACCTCCTAGACCACCGAAACTATCTATCTCAAAAAAATTTTTAAATGTGCCCTAATTAAAAAAAAAATCGTAGATGAAACATTATTAGTTTTTTAAATTAATTTTTGAAATGGACACCCTGTATAATAGAGGTACATATACACTATATGCCCAAAAGTATCCGGACACTTGCAGATTTTCACATTTTTTAGAATTTCTCCGGAATGGTTTAACCGACTACCATTAAACTTCGGACATGTAAAGAATAGACAATAACTCACATTTTACATTGAAAATTCGGTCCTGAGAACAATTAGGGGACCTTCTACAAACTGATGAAGACAAAAAGGTGTTTGGCCCACCCCGCTTCACAGAATACTGATAACAAGATGAAAATTTCAGAAATGGTAATGTTTAATGTGCATAATATGTACAGGAATTCTCGTAAACTCAGCTCAAATATTTGGGAAAATATAAAGGTTTTCTTAAAAAATCTCAAATTTTTCCACCTGTTTTTTGCTTATAACATGCAGAGTTTTCTGTTATATTATACGAAACTTACAGAAAAGATGACAATATGTTAGAGAAGCATTTGAGTAAACCTTTGGAAAAGAATTGTTGAATATTACAGGAATTAAGAGCATTTTTAGTAAATAATGTTTTACTGCGCATGCGCGAAACATAGTGTAATTTTTCTTTCACAACTTTAAAGCCAGATATATAGGGCAACTTATATAAAAATATTCAGTTTAATATCATTAGTATTCAGAAAGATATCGGCATTACAACGAGCAGAATTTTAGCTCCTGTCGAAGAGAAGCTAAAAGATGAGGGGTTGTACACAAATTGATATTTTTTAAAGTTATATCTTTAAATAGTTGTATTGAATTGTATAGTGGTTAGAATTTGCTGAATACCCATGAAGACTTATCAATTGCGTGCATAACTTAAATTCCAGCTAATTAGGCACTATAAATAACAAAAATTTTATTACTTTAATTATATTATTTACATGATTATTAACAAGTGACATATTGTTACAATTTTACGGCCAAACGATATTTTTAAATATATTTCTTTTATGGTCAAGCGATATTTTTATCTAATCAAGTTCTTTTCTTAAGATATTTTAATAATTCTACAAATGTATTTTTTTATTCGTTACGAATTTTACAAATGTTCATGGGTATTCAGGAAATTCTAACCACTACACAATTCAATATCACTATTCAAAGATATAAGTTTAAAAAATATCAATTTGTGTACAACCCTTCATCTTTTAGCTTCTCTTCGACAGGAGCTAAAATTCTGCTCGTTGTAATGCCGATATCTTTCTGAATACTAATGATATTGAACTGAATATTTTTATATAAGTTGCCCTATATATCTGGCTTTAAAGTTGTGAAAGAAAAATTACGCTATGTTTCGCGCATGCGCAGTAAAACATTATTTACTAAAAATGCTCATAATTCCTGTAATATTCAACAATTCTTTTCCAAAGTTTTACTCAAATGCTTCTCTAACATATTGTCATCTTTTCTGTAAGTTTCGTATATTATAACAGAAAACTCTGCATGCTATAAGCAAAAAACAGGTGGAAAAATTTGAGATTTTTTAAGAAAACCTTTATATCTTCCCAAATATTTCAGCTGAGTTTACGAAAATTCCTGTAAATATTATGCATATTAAACATTACCATTTCTGAAAGTTTCATTTTGTTATCAGTATTCTGTGAAGCGGGGTGGGCCAAACACCTTTTTGTCTTCATCAGTTTGTAGACGGTCCCCTAGTTGTCCGCAGGACCGAATCTTCAATGTAAAATGTGAGTTATTGTCTATTCTTTACATGTCCGAAGTTTAATGGTAGTCGGTTAAACCATTCCGGAGAAATTCTTAAAAATGTGAAAATCTGTAAGTGTCCGGATACTTTTGGGCATATAGTGTATAAGAACCATCTGTATTTCCCGATGAATAAACGTAATATCTATTGATAGGTGGACTCCTTGTATGTGGCAATCCGTAATGGAACCCATTTTGAAGCATATGCCCGAACCAAATAATATGACACGTGGCGGAAGAACTTCTAATTTTTACTCATGTAAGCGTTATTCTTAGGATGGAGCATTCCTTATAGCTAGGGTTACCATAATTTTTTCATTGAAATTCGGACACGTCACGGGGGATTGAAGGGTATTAACATACTATTAAATTATATAATTATTAATACGTAAGTAATAATATGTTTTCTATTATATATTAATAACTAATAATTAATTATTTATTAATACATAATTAATTAGGGGGAAAAATACAGCATGAAATTATATTAACTGCCTACCCAGGACCCTTTTTCATTACACTAGCGCAGAGTTTGAGGAAGTGAAATAGTTGAGACTTCAGAATGCAAAGAAGATAAATTTTTATTTATTCTTGGTAAAATGAAAATTATAGTAATTAAAAATAGAATAAATTACATTTTTTACTTCGTTTTAATACTTATTTTGATTTTTAAGTATTTTATTCTTATCTATTTTAAATAAAAAATTTTATATTAAAGAAATACGTTTCCTTTTTTAATAAATTTTCATAATGCATTTTTATAGAGATCCAGTTATATATATAATCACAGAAATTACGGCCTAAGGCAGGGTAGACAGTCTTTCAAGCCTCGTGGGTTACACTAAAATACTACACAGTATTTTAGTTTGTAAATGATTTAGAAATAATACCATCATATTAATATACTTTAA
Organism: Araneus ventricosus; assembly: GCA_013235015.1. Lineage (NCBI taxonomy): Eukaryota > Metazoa > Arthropoda > Arachnida > Araneae > Araneidae > Araneus > Araneus ventricosus. Next base: position 55,463 of record BGPR01008355.1, on the reverse strand, counting down.
AAAATTAAGATTATGTTTAGTTTAGCATTTAGGTGTATATAATGTTTAAGATTTTAAAAATCACGATACGCATTTTTTGAACAGAACTAATTGAAATAAGTTTATGCTCTTATTTGGAAAAAAATGCTGGTTTGTTCAGACTATCAAGTAAAATAATTAAAAAGTTCTTAGTTGATCGCAGTAGATTAAAAATTTAATTATCTTAAATAAGCTCAGCAGAGATAATATTAAAGTAATTACATTAAGATATGAATCAATGGATGGAAAATAACGAAATTTTAAAGTACTAATTTGCACTCGCCCAAAAAACTGATTGAAATAAAAGTTGGTCACTCTTGACTTCCTGCTCAGTCGCACCACAAAGAATGAAACAAACACAAAACATGATGATCAAATGTTTGGGACCCAAAAGAAAATTCCTCCGAAAAGAAGTGGAAATAGTTTCCTAAAATATCCTTTCTTGCTTTTAGCCTCATCCAATTTGATTCTTAAGGCGGTATCTCAATACGAATTTTTCCCCTCAAGGGAGAACGGTTTGGACGCGACGGTTTCTCCTTCAATGTGTCTCCTTGAGCGTAGGAGGGCAGACTCCCCTTCTTTACGATCTGACAACCCCCAAAATAGGGATGAACGTTGCAATGTCTAATTGCCTTTTAGGCGATGCGAATAGTTTTTTTTTGCGTTTGTATTTTTGCTGTCTTTTCATTTCCGCGTTTGACTTAGTACTTGTCCTTTGCTGCTGTTGAGTATGTCTTCCATGGATACCAATACTTTGGCGTAGATGAAATTCTTTCTCATATCAGATTAATAATATACCGAAAGGAAGAAAAAATCGCTGTTTCTCTTAATAAATAATGGAAGATTTTACTTTGGAAGTCTGATTTCATTTTCTTATTTCTAATATAATTTGAAATATTAATTGATATCACCTGATAAACCCGGGGTTACTCGGGATAGAAGAGTTTCCTAGTCAAATATCTTTAATGTAAAAATGACTTTTTATATAAAATATTATAATTCACAAGATCCTCTCACTATCAGAATCTTTCTAAAAAATTAATAACGGTTAAGAATTAATTACCACGAATGCACAGATGACAAATAGTATTTGCGAACAAAATTTTAAGAAAATATTTTCAATAGTTTTGATTTCTGCAGCATACAAGAAAAATTTGTGTTTCAGCTTTATTTATAAAAATTATCGACATAGTTATATGGAAGAAAAAACAATTTCTCAAGAAACGTATAAGTAGTAAATAAAAATATAAAGGGTAGATGCTCCACTTTTGGCCACTGTACCAGTTTTGGGCACAATGCATTTATTTGTCCAGTAATTAGATAATTTCCAGTAATTAGAACCATTGATTTGATATTAACCTATAAGATGCATTCCTACACCTTAAGCAAATTCTACTTTAGTTTATAATATAATTAGTTCAATTTTCCTTAACATGCGACTTGTAAGAAAATTAAATACATGAACATGTATCAAGTACTCACAAGTGTTAAGGTTTTTGTTAAGGAGCAATGTTCCGCAATCTTCCATCGTCAGACTTTCAGAAATATCTGTTAATTCTAAAATTAATTATCTAAAGGTTTATGAAGGTTTTTTAAAAACTTTCCTCTAGGGATGCTTTAAGTATTTGCATATAAATTCAATCATTCAAAAAAAAATAAATTATGCTATTATATACAGCATGTATACGAGAGACCGGGGTACAATGGGCCGCTTTTGTAAATTTTGAATGTTTATTCTCAAAGTACTGATTTTTTTTGCTTGAAAAAAATGCTTATATATTTTTTAGAGCTTAAGGTTTATATTACACTCTCTCTAAATCTAAAATTATATATACTTTTTTAATATTTATTTTTTATTAATTAGTGACAAAGTGGACCATTATATCCAAGGCCGGGTACCATGGTCCTCAGCATGGGGTAGTATGAACCAACAGTAGATTTTTAAAAATATGTTCATACAGTACATTTTTTAATAACACAAAATATAAAATGTATCATAGTTGTTTATTCATGGCTTCAGTTTATACATATAATGCAAGATTAACAAATATTAAAGTTGGGGAATGACACATTAAAAGATTTTTTTGTTACTGAGTCTCCTCGTTTGTTGTGAAGTATGAATGTTATGCTACGTTACGCACATGCGCAGTAAAGTATTATTTACTACAAATACTTATATTTCAAGTAATATTGAAATGCTTTTATTCAAATTTTAATACAGTGCTTCTTTTATATATTACCAAGAATTTTGTAAGTTTCGTACAATTTGACGGAAAATTCTGTATGTTATAAGCAAAAAACATGTGGGAAAATTTTTGATTTTTAAAGAAAACCTTTTTATCTTCCCGAATATTTGTGCTGTGTTTGCGAAAATGCATGTAAATATTATGCACATCAACATCTCGTTATCAGCTTTATTTGAAACAGGATGGGTCAAACTCTGTTTTCGCCTTCATCCCTTTCTGGTGGCCACCCTAATTGCCCTCGTGACTGAATCTTCACTGTAAAATGTGAGTTACGACGATAGTATGTCCCACGATTGTCCGCAACTGATTGCGAACCATAGTATTCATATTAAATCCAAATTTTTCCCATCTTAAGAATTTTGCTTAACTTTTGAAAGTGAGTGTATTTAAGTAGCCTATAACCAAATTAAGCTAAGCGTCGGTGAAAAAAATTCTTAATTAATTACAGTTAAAATCTCCGCTCTCCCCGCTTAATATGTTATTTTTTTATGATAAACATCATTTCTGAAATATTTTTAAGATATTACAATGAGATTTTACCAAAATGTTTTATTCTTTCCTAGCTATGTCATGAACTAAAATCTAACTTTTCTGTAATTTTTTTTATTTATTTAACCATCTTTTAGTGAAAAAATGAGACATTATTTTAAATAAGAATTTTGAGCTTTCGTTCAAAATTTTGAATGTTTTAAAAATTTTTAGAAGTACTGCAAATCTGTGAGTTAATAACACAGTTAATATGTTAGTTATGTACCTAGTTATGTTAGGAAAAATGGTAAAACACTTCTTATACGTGTAAACTGGTGCTGAGAAGGCTATGAAACTGGGTCTCGATATCAGAACAGGAGATCGCGGATAATTTTATGTATAAAGAATTTTCGCAACCCAAAGTTTAGAAGGCGGAGGTGTGATACCACCTTCCCTCGAGTTGTTAACGTCTTTAGCGCCGCATCTACAATCTAAATACTGTTGAACAGAACACACTTTTTTGTCTGGAGAAAAATTTGTTAAACCTCATATTCTTTCTAATTTCTATATTAAATAAAAGGCTTTCTATTCCAGTGGTATTAATATTGTATTTTTTATTCTTTATAAAATCGCATTCCTGTTTATTTCTTTTTTTGTATATACACAATATGATAAAATGTATACGGACGCTTTCGAATTAACACATTTGTTTTTACTTTCTCCAGAAAGGCTGGACGAACTGCACTTGAACTTCGATCAATTAAAATATGTGCTTGAACTCACATTTCACATTGAAGATTCTTTCAAGAGACATATAGGAACACGACCAGAAATTGATGTAGAAGAAAAGGATTATAGCTCACCCGTTTCACAGAAAACTGGTAAAACTTTGCAACTTCTATCAATTATTCGCTATTCTCAATACTTAAATGCATTTTTTTAAAAATAGCATGTATACTCGGAAAGATATGAAGCCTTTTATAAAAAATCCCAAATTTTTCCTTGTTTTTTTTCTGCTTATAATATGAAGAGTTTTTAGTCAAATTATACATCTCTTTATCAACTTTCTGTGAAACAGGATATTTCAAACTCCATTTTCGCCTTCATCCCATTCTGGTTGACCCCCTCCCCCTAATTGCCCTCGTGACCGAATCTTCACTGTAAGATGTCAGTTCCAAAGATAGTATGTCTCAGGATTCTCAGCAACTGATTGCGAACCATAGTATCCATATTAGCTCCAATTTTGTAACCTCTTCAAAATTGTGCATTATTTTTGGACACCAGTGTACTTTACCCAAGACCTTCGAAAATAAACTTTTGGCACTTCCTGCGAAACTAGAGTGTTTTTTCCCTTTTTCAAAACATTTCTCTGAACTGCTCTTACTCAAAATTTTGTTGTTTTTTAATGTTTATTATTTGGCATCTCGAACTTTTTTTCCATTGCTTATCCATCAGTTTTGTATGATTCAAATTGTGGAATTCAAATGTGTGTTAATAAGCTTTTTATCGTTCATTTTTATATTTGTGCTTTATTTTAACTTTTTTTTCCCTCCCTTTTTACGGAGGCTTTAATGCTATATAAGGTTGGTGAGTCAAAGATGGCCAGTGTTCCTAATGTAGCCCCCCAAAAGTAGAATTAAACTCATTTTTAATTACAAAATGGTGCTACTGCATTGTAAATCATGTATCTGCAGTGCACCGGGCTGAATTTGAAGAGATCACCTTGATCGGCAGACATGGTATGCAGTGATTTCACTTTTGAGGAGTACTCGTTCTAATTTCTAGGTAAGAAAATATTTTAGTTCACATGTGTTTAAATTCTTAGAATTTTGAGTTATGATACGTTTTCTGAAAACTTATTTCTTTCTCTTTAACCACATTTACTTCAATTCTAATAAATTTATCATATTAATATTTTTAAGTCGTGAAAATGGCGACCATATGCATGTTTCCGAGGTGGCCCAGGTGTCGTGCCAGCTTAGAAAACAAATATGAAAATCAATGTAGTAAGGGTAATTTTCAAAATTTCTACTTAAATATCTGAAAAACGTATTACCATTTATTGATAAATTTATAACAATGAAAGTTATATTTTTTATTTAATTATTGAATGGTGAATATATTTTTATTTGCATATCAGAAAAATATAACGAAATCTAAAAGAAACTTTTGTTAATTCTTGACCTCGTTATTGTTGTAAGTATAAACATAAAGCATGTATATTATATAAAACGCTTATGCGTGGCGGAAAAAGGACCTTTATTTCTTTCTCCCTGTTGGCAACGATCAGTTTGTTTACCAACCTCAGCCCTGAAGCCGAGATTCTTGAATTGGTTTGAAGTCGGAAACAGCGAAATTATTTTTGAGTTTAGATAGTTTGAATTAAATAAGTTTGAGTCGTACAGTTTGGATTAGACAAATGAATGAATGTGTGCTTAATACTGAATGTCCTTTTCAGGTAAAAGTTTCTGAAAAATTCGTTTATTCATCTCTCGACAGCTCAAATGTTTTGAGTTCCATCTATCCACAGAAAAATAGTATACCTTTCTTCACTTAATAATAATTAGAGAGAATGTGCATACATGTGCAGAGGCAACATTTCGTTTTAAAAAGTGTATGTTTAAGATTTTGAAGGAAAGAGCGATGTTTGAAAATTTTGAAGAAGGGTATCTAATCAATTATAAAATGCTAAGGGTAAATAATTATTATGGGTTTTAATTTTGAATAATTAATATGAACATGTTTCAAGCCACTATTTTCTTTAAACTGTCTTTTTTAGCTAAAAGGTTACAAGATGCGTTACATCATTCTACGACAAGAGACGATCAAGAATTTTCTGAGATTTAAAACACAAATGACTACACTGAGAAAGACACTATATCTTTCTTGACTAAATAATTGTTGTAATAAGCATGCATACAAGGAGGGAAGCTTTTCTGTGTAATATTTAAATGAAAAGTGGGAATGTTTAAAATTTTGTTGTGAAAAGCAAGGATTTGGGGGAATTTTCGAAAAAAGCTATCTTACGAATTATAAAAGGCTAAAAGTAAATAATTATCATGGGTTTTAATTTTGAATAGTTAATATGAACATATCTCAAGCCACTTTTTTTCTTTAAAAACGAAAACTAGAATTTCCTGAGATTTAAAACACAAATGACTACACTGAGAAAAACACTATATATTTCTTGACTCAATAATTATTGGAATAAGCATGTATATATGTGGGGAAGCTTTTCTTAATTATATTTCATTGTATAGAGGGCATATTTGAAATTTTGGTGGAAAAAGCAATTTTTTAAAATTTATTTTGAAGATTTGGAAAAGGCAATCTTATCAATTTTAAACTTAAAATATTGGTGGAATGAAGTTATGTTGAAATAAACCGTTGAAGAAATAGTCAAAAGTGTATGCCAAGAAGGTGTAAACGACTGATTTCTGATTGATGAAAATAATTTTTATTTTTATTCATCTTTGAATTATAAATATTACCTTTCAAATTTCTTTCTAACATTTACATATATATCTGTTCTACCAGAAGATTTTAATTGTAGAAACTGATTAAAAATTAATTTTAAGAGTTCATGCAATTTCAAATGATTTAAATTTACTTTTAGTAATTAATGTACTTATAATTTCCTAATACTAGCAGAAACGGATAACTATACGGCAAGCGAGCGAAGCGAGCTGGTATCACATAGTGATCCCGAAAGAATCACAACGTGATTCTTGGGTGTTGTTGAGCGTAGCGAGCAGGGGGTGTTATAAATATATAAAGATTTTATAACAACTGTGCTAGGACACCCAGTGTCTTCATTGTAGCGAGCTTCAGCGAGCAGGGTTTGTGTAGCAAACCCCGGAGGAAGGCGCTGCAATCCTCCTGGGGGTTAGCGAGCTTCAGCGAGCAGGGGGAAGAGCCCCCTAGTTGAACATTGCAATACTCTTAAGTAAAAATAGTACTCTTAAATAATATGTAAAAATAGTTTTCGGAGTACTTTTTTTCACATTTTAAATGTGATTTCAATATATGGGCCACCTTTGGAATGCTATGCGCCAAAGGTGGCCAACCAGCTACAATTTTGTAATTGTATTATAAAAATAATTAAATTTTATTTTACACTGAAAAGTATGTTTGATATGTGTTAGCGATAAGTCTAAATTTTTTAAAAAAATCCGCCAAACACACCTAACCAAAAAAGTTTGAAAAATCCTCAAAGCTTAAATATGGCCACCTTTGGCTCACCTACCTTAAGTAATGTTTAAGTATTCTTTGTATGTAAAGTCAAGTATCCGTACCATTAGGGTCAAAAATACCTAAGATTAGGGATACATGCCTCATGGTTACTTCATGAAATATATTTGTTTTATGATTAAAGGAGTTATCGATTTAGCATAAGTGCATTTCTCATTCTTAAAAACAAATCCTTTTATGATGCTAACAATCAAAATATTCGAGAATAAGAAAAACAGATTAGGATGAAGTTTCTCTGTTTCCCCTATGTGAAGAATTGATAGTTTTGTATAGTAGAAATGATAATAAACAAATAGTAAAAACGAATATGCTATTATAAGAGTTAATGTCGTTTTTTTGTTTTATTTTAATATAATTCAGGGAAAACAGCAGAACATGAATATAGCCACAATTGACAGTTTTCATGTTATGAAAAAAATTCAGTTAACCAAACTGAAAGGCCCAATCACCCTAATTATTATAAATAATTTATTATATGTAATTTTCATGTTCAGTTTCAATTTCATGCAATTTAATTTCTAAACTCTATTATTGTGCATAATTATTACCTGCGTTTGATTTCCCTCTTTCCCTCTCTCTTCTTTCCCAAAGAGTTTGTGGAAAGTTTTCGTAAAGTTTTCGCCTAATTGTGTTATATTTATTATTTTCATAACATTCATTAAAAAATATGTTCACACTTCTAATGACAAATAAAACAAAATCTCACGAAAAGACATTGCGATTTAAAGGTGGACTAATAAATTCTATTATTTAATGTACCTTTAATTAGCAGTACTAACTGGTGTGCAGAGCCATTTCGCAATTATTTGATTAAGGTCTTGACATTCTGCAATTAGTTTTTTTAGACATAGTTCCTTGCTCTGAATATGAAGATGTTAGATGACAAAAATGGCGCAAGAAAGCTCTAGATTTTCTCTAGATCCCAACATCACGATACATAGAAAAACTTGAAATGTTCCATCTTCATATATATAATGGATTTTATGCGCGGATTTGTGATTAATCGATGAAAGAGCCAAAAATCTATTCCACAGCAATGCATCATATTATACAGGAAACACTTATGAGGATTTGAATAATTGTTTAAAGTCTAAAAGTGTGGCATCGTTTGTTCGTGGCCTTAATTTTGAAAGATCAGCGAACGGCGTAACGACGGGAAAAAAGTAATCTGCACTCGTTGAAGTTGCCTCTCCAAAAACTAATAATAAACGTAAGAATTTTTGGAACTACAAAATTTAATTCATTCATTCGATTTGTACGAATATTAAGAAGTTTCGGTTTGCAGGAAGATTCATAACGTTTTATAGTTTCAGATTCTTAACTATTTGCAATCAAAAATACTTAAGAAAATCAATATTTAATTTCACTAAAACATGCTGAATATTCAAAACAAAATGGGATTTTTTTTATCATCAATTAAAGCTTGCCTTTTGTTCTCACCCTCGAATTCTACAGTCTTGATAAAAAGTTTAAGGCAAAATTGGGCCTTGAAAGAAATTGAAATTCATCTGAAACTATCGCTAACCAAAAAGTTATGTGTATACTCGTATATTATATAGTCAAACTGTTTACCTACCGGTTGCAACCCTTAAGACTCGTTTTCTCTCAACAACACTTTTGTAGTAGGAAACAAACATTTACAGAACACTTCCTTTAATTTAAATACGAGTGTATTTTGAAGACACTGTCATACATTAAACGCAGACATGTATTATCATCACAGCATATTCAGAATTCTTGTTCAAATGGTTTTTGAAGCACAATTTCAGATGTTTCACATCTAATAATATTTCGTTTTCAGCTGATATACTTGTCTTACCATTGAAAACTTTTAAGTAATTCACATAAATGGAATATTACATGCATCGATAACATTTGCTGCTTCATCTGGTTGTGAAAGAGGCATATTTTTTTCAACATTTTGAAATTCAGATAATTTTTATGAGCAAAGTGTATAGCATGCGAGCTCAATTATGAATTGAATATACTGTGCATTGTAAATTTTAAAAAGATTTTTTTTCCATGTTGAAATTTGTTGCTTTGACTGCCTCAATTACACTGAGTAGGAAAGTAATATTTTGTTACCTCTTAAAACTGGGTTAGGTTAAAATCGTCTCTCTTCTGCAAAATGTAATTATCAATTTACGTTTTTCATTAAAAATAACTACTCAGATTTTGAAGTTTACGATTTTAGCACCCCTTAATAACAGGGATTCATTTATACCTTTAAAACGCAGTCATTTTTATTGCATGTTTCTAACTGTCAAAATAATTGAAAACAGCTTTTTGAAACTTCAGGAATTCTGCTGGTAATGAGCCATTTGACATTAACAGTTCATGCCTTATTTATGTTAAATTAAGCTTTGAAGACTGATTTTTATTCAGTTTTGACCATCTTCTAAACTTTTGAACATTTCTAAAATAGGATAAATTATAAGCAGTGGGGAAAATTCAGTAAATTTCGTAAAAATTATCCATAAAGTTATTAAATAAGTATAACCAAAATTATTTTCCTCCATATTAGAGGACTATGTTTTGATCCCTAAGTGTTAGCTTATCAGCATTTATGCTAGAAACCTAAACAGGAGATAAGAAGACCTTTTCCCTTGTTTTGGTAAAAGTCAAATAAAAAAATTATCTTAATCACTGCAGGTTCTTGCCGAGTTTCGCCGTGGGAAACCACGGTGTAGATATGATATCGATCAATTAGATACTAGTCACAGTTAAATACATCATTATCGTATATTATATAGTCTAACCCTTTACCTACCGGTTGCAACCCTTAGGACTCGTTTTCTCTCAATAACCCTTTTGCAGTAGGAAACCAACATTTACAGAATACTTGATACGAAATTGAAATTCATCTGAAACTATCTCTAACGAAAAAGTTGCATGTATACTGCATATTTATAGTTCAACCCTTTACCTACCGGTTGCAAACTCCTTAGGACTCTGTTTTCTCTCAATAACCCTTTTGCAGTAGGAAACCAACATTTACAGAATACTTGATACGAAATTGAAATTCATCTGAAACTATCTCTAACGAAAAAGTTGTATGTATACTCGTATATTGTATAGTCTAACCCTTTACCTACCGGTTGCAATCCTTAAGACTCGTTTTCTCTCAACAACACTTTTGTAGTAGGAACCAACATTTACAGAACACTTCCTTTAATTTAAATACGCGTGTATTTGAAGACACTTTCATACATTACTACAGACGCGGTCTGATTATTACCATCACAGCATATTCAGAATTCTTTTCAAATGGTTTTGAAAGCAATTGCAGGTGTTTCTGTTCCTCATTAATATTTCTGCTTTCAGCTGAGATTGACTTGTTTTCTCACTGAAAATTTTAAAGTAATTCACATAAATTAATATAACGCAAACATTGCTGCTTCATCTTCTGTGAAAGAGGCATTTTTTTTTGAAATTTGAATTCAGATATTTTATGATAAATAAGTATAACATACAAGCTCTATTATGATTGAATATACTGTGCTTGTAATTTTAAAAGAAAATTTTTTCGTTGAATTTATTGCTTTGACTGTTAATTACACTAAGAGGAAAGTAATATTTTGTTACCTTTAAACTGGGTTTGTTAAATCTATTTTTTCGAAATGTAATTTTCAATGTTGTTTTATTAAACTACTACTCTCTTTTAAGGTTACGATTTTAGCACCAATTAATAACAGGGATTCATTTATACCTTTAAAACGATTCATTTTCGTTACAGTTTTAATGTTAAAATAATTGAAAACAACTTTTAAACTTGATAATTCTGCTGGTAAAGGCATTTGACATTAACAGTTCATGCCTTATTTTGTTAATTTAGCTTTGAAGACTGATTTTATTCAGTTTTGACCTCTTTAAACTTTGAAATTTCTAAAATAGGATAAATTATAAGCAGTGGGAAAATTCAATAAATTTCTTTAAATTATCCATAAATGTTATTAAATAAGTAAACCAAAATTATTTTCCTCAATATTAGAGCTATATCTTGATCCCTAAGTGTTAGTTATCAGCATTCATGTTAGAAACCTAAACAGGAGAGAAGACCTTTCCTCTTGTTTTGTAAAGTTAAATAAAAATAATCTTAATCACTGCGGTTCTTGCCGCGTTTCGCCGGGAAACCACGATTAGATATGATATCGATCAATTAGATAACAGTCGCAGTTAAATTTATATCTACTGTGTATGAGAATTCATCATCGAAGAATGGTCCGAAATAAATGTTAACTTCAATTGTTAATCTGGGAGCCAGTCAGAACGCATATTTCTTTTCTTTCTTTAGATTATTTTATTTAAATTTTTTATATTTCCTGATGGTAAAATGGACTTCTGTAATTGATTTTCACCAACTCTTGATATGCTAGAGTTCTCAAGTTTGTACAGTTGGGTGTTCTTGGTGACAAATTAATATTTTCTGATTTTGATTATCAATTATTAGATTTATTTTAACAAAATTATTTATCCGTACGAGTGCTGAATATGGTAGTGAACTTGAACAAATTCTTATTGTAAGATTCCATAACATTTATAGCATTGAATTTAGAAATATTTTATTGACTGAAACACAAAAAATATAAGAATTAAATGTTTTAGTACAGTGAATATCATAAGAAAGAAAATTCCTAAACGATAATTAAAAATAAAAAAAATTGAGTGAAATTCAAATTCCAACTTACTTGGAGTATTTATATCAATGTCTCATGCTTTTATTATTTTTTATTTGGTTTCCAGATTTTTAATAAAAAAATTATTTTCTTCTTTTTAACACACCAAAAAAGTATGCTTATTAAAACCATTTGATTTTTACTATTTCATTATTTCCTACGAGATTGTTTGTTGAATTCATTACCTACCTCTTGTGATCTGTACCTGACAGTCACACTACTAAGTGCCTCAATCACAGTTCATGTGCATGATCTGTGCTTGCAGATCATGCAAACATAGGCAGAAATGTAGGTACCAATTTTATCAATTTTGAAGAGTCTATTCAGTTTTAAATTCAATGTTATTTAAGTGTATCATGAAATAAAATGGAAATTTGAACTTCTCGATGTTTTCTTAAAGTGCACATATCTGCTTTTTTGTAATGAGGAATTAGAGTATTGATTTATAGAATATTGCCATGAGCATGTGAATTATTTTCTATATGACTGTTTGTCAAACTCATTTCCTATCTCTGGAAAAACCATAACTTTACTGTCCTAGATGTGAAATCGGATTTGAGTTGTTAACTCAAGTTGGCTAATTCTATAATATTCAAGTTTTCATGATTAACTCTGAAAAGTTACACATCCAAGTGCCCCAATCATAGATCATGATACATAGGAAAAAATGTAGGTCCTAGCCTTATCAGGTTTGCAGACTCTAAAGAATTTCTAATTCAATTACATCTCTGTCTATCATAAAATGAAATTTTAATTTCAACTTTTAGATGCTTTCTAACAGAGCAGCACATATAAACTCTTCTATGACGATGAAATAGAGTATTATTTTATAGAATATCAGAATGTGCGTGTGAACTATTTTTGTGATAGAATATTAGATAATTAAAACAACAAATCAACCAAACCTTTTATTATAGAAAAGTCCCAATCAGTTCAACAACAACATAAATGTGTAAGCATGCTGACAGAAAAAAATTGATCGATGCAATACAAACTCAATATAATCTGCTGCCACGACATTAGTTTCTAAAAACTATTGTAAAAGATTTGATACACTTAACCACATACATTGGAGGCTACATAATACAGATATTGAATAAAATTACAGAGACAATCATTTTAAAATGTTTATGGAGAAGCAAATACAAATGCAAAACAAAATATATTCCGTTATGGAATATATGTACAGAGAAATAAAAATAAATGTTAGATTATGTGAATGTGTAATCTCACTGTTGAAAATCCATATATCGCTGCAGAGGTAACAGTCGTCTTATAGGCCTCAAAATTATTAGTAGTAGAAGCAGAAACGGATACTGTATTATGCGAATTAATTTTTTTCAGCCACCTTGCGGCTTGAATTGTAAGGCTATAACTTGTTCCTTCCTCAATTAGCGATATTGTCTTGGTATACCTAGTTCAAACTTCCGACGTAAATTTCTGGTATGTTTGTTTTAAGATATCCCAGCATGTCGATGTCGTTAATCTTCCTCACTAGTAGTACCTTGATTCCTCTGGGTAGTAAGTAATTTTCTTTGAAATCATCCAGCCATTCAGATGTAACGTCGAATCTGTCAATGAATGGTCCATTGGTGACTGCGAACTGTTTGGCATCGGGCGAAAATGCTATGATAGCTACATTTATCTGCTGTGCGTTCCTTGGGGACAAACCGTTTGGATTCATTACCACCTATGCCCGTAATGAAAAAAATAACAGTAAGTTTTTCAAATATGCACATAAAGAATTCTTCAATGTTTGGATGAAGTAAATGAAAACGCTGCAAAATCATTTTAATTTCGCAAAATAATTTGAAACCAGTATAATTAAAAATAAACTCATGGAAAATAGGTTTTTTTTAACAGAGTTTGATGTTCAAGTACGTCAAGTTATCACTCTTTTTCAAATTTTTACTTAATATGATTATAATATTTTTTGTTCAAATGCATTACTTGGTGAAATAGCCCTCATGTAGCTTCAAATTTGGACGTTTATCTAACTAATCTAAGCATTTATCTAACCAAATTAAAACAACTTTTTCTTGCATCGTGTGCGAAAAAACAATAGATAACTGTAAAGCCTACAGTAGGGATGAACCGAGCGTCTTTCTTTTTCTGGGGGGGTGGGGGAAATGCAAACAATTCCGACTCTAATGATGACCTTTATGGACTTCAAAAACAAATATCTTTGATGGTGCCTAATTAAAGAAACGTGCTTGCACTTAGAAATATAATATAATTTTCGATTAACTTTATTTTCAATTAAAAATTGGAAGAACGGAATTGCTTGTAAGATTTATAGCTCTACCGTATATGACCAAAGAGCTTAGAATGTAAAGAAGGAACAGACAAACTTATATATGAATAAGCATGGATACAAAATGAAATACGAACAAGATTAATTAATTTCTCATATATTAGTAGATTATATGGAATTTTTCTTAAAAACATTCATTTTTTGTCGACACCCTTACTCTACAGAGATTTAACCCAATAGAGGGCCACTTTTTTCCAGTAGAGTTGTATTAAACTGGCTTAGGGATTGGGATTCATTTAAGAAAAGCAATTCATTTACTTATTCAATTGTATTAATTTTTTGTTAAATAATTTTGTTAATTAATTATTGATAATCAAGTTCTAACACTTCATTATTGTGTGAAAAAAGAAATTGGAACATCTCGGTCTCATCTCAGGCTGTGGTAAGTGTGTGGTCTCGACTTTATGAAGGGTTGACTTAAACAATTTCCTTGCAATATCTCTAATGTGAAGTCTATCACTAAGTGTTTCAATACTAAGATCAACATTAATTAGTCTGCGAGTTCATCGCTTATTTTCGTAAGAATATAATTGAAAACCAACTTTAATGCACTAAATAATTTTTTATAAGATACTACAGAAAAAGTTGATGTCAGAATGAGACGAAAAATTTTGAAAGCTTAAGGTAGAAAATCTCTCAATTTAAATGCTATTTCTACAAAATTCAAGAAATGTTCACATAAATCCAAAATAGGGTGGGTCGAAAAAAATAAATATATTTTTTTCGGAACGTTTTATTGCGGAAAAGTTGCCTATTGTAATAAGAAGAAAAACGGCACAAAATATTTAAAATCGGTTAACATCTTCCGTTCGCGCATCGTTCTTAAAGTTAATGAAAAATTGCAAAAATCTAGCCTTTTCTGTAAATTTTTTAAGTTAGTTAAAAGTTACTTTTAAAATAAACACGATTTAGTTTTTTATGCTTGTTTTATGGTTTAAATAACGTAAATAAATTAAATTCTGATCAATAATATAATTTTTTCCGTTAGCGCAAAGTCTTTAAAAAAACGGAAATTTACCAATATTTCGCAATTTTCACTCTGTAACTCTTCGTTCGTTTCGCTAGAACAAAACGAACCAGAACTCACTTGAATTAAATTGAACTGGTTTGAACAGTGGCGTGACCCCTCTCTACCTACTTTTCCGCACTCCCCCTCCAACTCGGGCTTCTACTCGCCAGTCGCCACCACCCACTACGGCCTTCATGTCAGTCTTTCTTTGTCTGTTACAAGTGGTACACGCTTTGATGCTGTGTGTGACGTGTGTGCTGTGCACTGTGCACTGTGCAATACTGTGCATTGTTTTGTGTTACGTTTGTTTAATGTTTATTCTAACAACATTAGCTAATGATGAATTAGAAAACTAATAGTAATAGGGTATGATGACACTGTAACCAACACTGGATGAAAGAACGGTGTCATCTACCGAATAGAAAAACATATAGGACACCCGCTACAGTGGAACATATGCCTCCTGCATTTTAATGAGCTTCATTTTCCAACATATTGACGGTCAAACTGCAGGGTCTAAATCTTTTAGTGGGCCAATCGGGCAGCAGCTCACTTGCTATGAAAAACTCCCTGTTCCCCTCGGTTCTTTAAAAAATGTTATGTAAAACAAGAAATTAAAAAAGCTGAATAAATTTACTCGGTTCTTCTAATATTATAATGCAAACAAAAGCAAACGAAGAAAGATAAATTCTAGGAGAAAATTCGATACCAGAATGAGACAAATTCAACCGAAATGGCGAAACATTGAAAGAAACCAAACGATTACAAATAGTTCGATCAAAAGATTTTTATTAAAATTATAAATAAATAAAAATCGTTTTTTTTTTCACAAGCAAGGAAAAAATGGAATATATAAATTTCAATTGTTTTTAACAATCATACTAAAATGATTATTTTCATAATTTGAAATTATCAAATTAATAAAATTCTATTTATTAAATAATTACTTAAACAATTTTTATATAATTATTCTCTATATTTGAGACAACATATTGGCGACAAACTTCACAACTCCAGTAAATTGATCCCAACAATACAATATGCTTCGGTCGGCTACGACATTGAAGATGCAGTAATATTTGCGTAGGGTCAAGTATCCCTAACTTGACTTTTTCGAAATAATATAAAAATTAAACCACCTAGAATTAAGATACTCTATACCATAGTATATCAAATTACAGCTAGAAGTATTCTTAAAGCCCACTGATGAATGAAAAAGAGAAAATTTACTCTTGAATTGCATTATGCCCCTATACAATTTTATATGTATTACGGTTTGGAACTAGAATCCCTCCGGTCTCGGTACCGCGACCGCGGTGGCCTAGAGGTAAGATGTCGGCCTCGGAGCCGGAGGGTTCCAGGCTCGAAACCCGATTCGACTAAAGATCCGTCGTATATTGGGCCTGCTGCACTTTAAATCATACGTAGGGGGCCAAACGTCCACCCACCTGGTGCGGAAGTTTGGAGAGTGGGATGCTGGCTCAGGTATCTTCCTCGTCATCAGATCTCGGTTCAAAATTACGAGGTCCGTCTCAAAGTAGCCCTCGTATAGATTCAAAACGGGACGTTAATAAAACTACAGAAACTTCTCCCAAAACGCACAGGCGCCCACCAAAGAAATCTTAAAGTACAACCTAGTGGAATAAGTCCGCTAGAATCACAGCCCCACTTTCACTTGGGCTCTTGTTGGAGTTACTTTAAAGTGCCATGATTGGTAATTCATTTAAAAATGAATATTGGGTGATAAGTAAACTCGCTAGTGGAATTCAATTATTATAGTTTGTTAAAAATAAAAAATAAGTTCGTTAGTGACATATAATCTTTAGATTTGATAAACCATCCAGTTTGCTTACTACTCTAAATTGCAGCCCCAAAATGAGTTGTACTTATAATTTGGTATGAAAAGTTAGGTTTGCATCATCACTGAATGCAATTGAATTTAGAACAGCTATAATAAAATTAATTTGTACATTTAGAAAATATGAAATCATTCATAATGAAAAATAATTTTTGAGTTCTCCGACCGAAACCGATCTCAATAATAATGAACTTAATAATAACCCGCAGTTTTATTCTCTGCTTATTAAGTCACAAAGCTCACGTAAACACAGTTATCTAAGTGCAACCTAAGACTGGGGCTCGAGGCATCTTTTCCCCTTGTCACCCTTCGCTACACCACTGATAATCGAATGTTTCCGCCCATTGAACTTAGTTATTGATTTTTAACTTTTCACACATAAATACCTGATATATTTAACTGAAAACAGTCTCCTATATGTAATGGTAGCAGTATTATTCGTGATTTTCCGACAATCTTCATAATTTATCATAATTGGATGAATTTTGTATTGGCTTGATAATAAGCAGTACGTTTACTGATAATGTATTTCGGGCTGGAAAATTGTTTCATAAAATACAAGTTTGCAGACACTATTTTCATGTTTTAATTAATTTCTGAGAATTGAGTTCAATAAGAAAACATAATTAAATCTTTGAACTAAAACATAGCTTAAAAAGAGAGAGGAAAATGACAGATGGAGTCCGTCTGAAACCTTGAGGAGGCCCCGCATTTATAAGGAACAGCCTTAAACCTCGCGACGTGCATGTAATGTTAAGTTTCAGCATCCAAGCAATAAGCAGATAAAAGAAAAAAGCGTGTCCCGGACGCAACTCAACCTAATTTTTTTTCTCGTAAAATGGCACATATTTTTTAGAGGACAGCTAAACCAGAAAAAAAACACCGCACAAACTGCCCAGAGCGAAGGCCATTGTTATAACAATTTTCCATTACTCTCTTCTTTTGTGAAAATCTGTTTTCATGCTCGGATAATTTTTTCTTGCACGTAGTGGATTTAATAAGATCTGTTTGAGCTGAGCTTCTCTTCATGAAATTATCTCCCCGAAAGTTCCCCCCCCCTGTCCAATGTATTGTTTTTTCCATCAAAAGTCAATTATCATTCAATCCATCTATTCGCTCATATTAAACTCAAGTCGTTTCGATTGTGTACGAACGACTGTTGATAAGAATAATTACAATAAGAAACCGGGTACCAGTTTATGGATTTCGAGTTGAATATTGAAAACTTCACTTGAGAGCTTGTGTCATTTTATAAACTAAGTTCAGTTTTACTTCGTTACACCACATAATACTTAGGGTGTCCATAAATTACTGCCGCGGTTTTTTTTACCGCCTTACTTTTCATTAAAGAATATGACGATACATTTAATTACATATTCATAAAGTACAGCTCAAAAGAAAATTTTTTAATAACACAAGCAAAGTTAAGTAAATTTCATTTGGCTGCCTTTCGCGACATGTAACCCATCGAGACATGGCTGGAAATTGAGTTCAGTCTCGATTTTTAAGTGCCATGATAGACTACCACAACTTTTGGTACTAAATATTTTTTGATATCTGCACCTCGTAGAAATTTTGCTATTCTTATTTCGTCCAAGATACTCTGCTCTTGTACAAAGATTGCATGCATTTTACTAACATAAACTTAGACACATCGAGACTGAACTCAATTACCAGCCAGTATCTTTTTAGTACTTGAATAAAAGTATGTTTTTAAAAATGTTTTAAATTTATTTACTTCTCCAAAATTAGAAGGCTTATTTTTAAAAATATAAAGGAATCCTTTATAAATTAATTTCAGTTTAGTTTAGTTATATTAACGTCCTGTATTGATGGAACACGAGGGATATTTTGGGATGAACCTCGTAATTTTAAACCGTGGTCAGATGATGAGGACAACACCCGAGATGGCACTCTCTATCCAGATTTCCGCACCACACCAGAAAGGGGCGATTCGCTATTTCCCCCTACGTATGATTTAGCTCGCAGCAGGTAAAATACACGACGGATCTTCAGTGGAATTAGGTTTCGGGACTTGGAACATTCCAGCCTCTAAGCCGAGACCTTACTACTAGGCCACCGCGCCCCAAAATTAGTTCGGAAAAGTATAAAAACATAAAATTAATTCTTTGGTCTTTTATTATATTTTAAGTCTAATAGTTAAATTTACCTTCAGTACGGTGTGCCTTTGACACCAAGTCCACGTCACAACATATTTCTGAAGGGAATTGACCGTTTCTTTCCAAACGCCTTTTTTTTACCATTGCTGGTGAGAAAAAACTTTTCACCCAAGAAAATGTGCATTAATATTATAAAAATTTTCGCACTTACAAATAAACTTGTTCGAGAAACGAACAAAAAAAAATCGAATATAGCATCCTAATTTACCATTTTCTATTAAAATTCTTGTCGGTTGTCCACACTTACGTTTAAAAAAGTGGATTTAAAAAGTGCATGACCTACTATCTAAACCGAGTTTTCCCAAATTTCACTTTGCCATTTCTTAATTAGGAAGCAAACGTCAAATCGGATAACTAAAGTTGGACGGAGGGAGTAATAATAATAAAAATAAAAAAAAGCGAAAAAAAAAAAAACCCCGAAACTTTCTCCATCGCTAAAAATGGAACACAGGTTGACGGTGGGAAATTGGCAGCAATTCCTTCGCTGTTCTTCAGCTTCGTAATGGTGGTGTAGGAGGGGGAGGGGGGAGATGGAACGGTGAACTTACGAGTTTCGATGGAAGACGACCTTGCCTCCTAGGTAGCTAGTGTTCGCCTAGTCCATCATTCAATAGGCCCCTGAGTCGGTTTTTCTTAAATTTCCGTTCTCGTTTCAGAAAGTTAAAAACTGAGAACAGATTCTAAATGAAGGTCGATAAATTCTCTTATGAGCCTTAAAAACTTCTTGTCGTATGGGAGCATATAAAAATGAGTATTTGAGGTACATTCTTTGATAATATGGTTTCGTTCACTTTTTTGACAACTGTATATTCAGAAGTGGCGTTAGAGTTTGTCTGACGAGGGGCACGGTCTCCCGACCTGGGGGGCACAACCTGCTGTACGAGGGGACGAATGTAATGAAATTGGTCTCAAATTTTCGCCAGATCTTTATTTATCAACTAGTTGAATACCCCGCACAAAAAATTTTCCCCTACGGGGTCACAATATCCCCGAGAGGGGAGCCCTGGTCCCCCGGTCCTCCCACTGGCGCCCTCTGTGTATATTCCTACTAGTTTGTAATAGCAAAAATCTTAATTTAAAAAAGCCGTAATGCTTATCATTTTACCAAATACGTCGGTTTTTCTCTATAATTCAGAAAAAAAGCCACATTATTTATCGGTAAATGAAAGTCGATGAAATAGCGAAGAGTTAATAATTCTTTGAATTGGTAATATAGGTTGGTCATAAATCATTGAACCCATTTCAAAAATTAATAAAAAACTAATAACGTTACAACTACGGTTTTTTAAATGAGAGAGCAAATGAAAAAAGCTTTTTTTTTTCAAATAGGTGGTGTACCATTACGACGTTCTAAATTTGCTACAGCGAGAGATTTCCATTCGCAATAACTACCGATCATCAGAAGCCGATGCACATTTTCTGGTTTCCTTTTTTTAGTTTTTCTTGAATATCTCGAAAAATATTCAGTTTTTACACCGCATGAGAATTAACAAGTTAAAAAGCGCAAAATTATATACAAATGCATGCCTTTATTTTCCTTCTATCTTTAATAGTTTCGCAGATAATGGCTCTCAAAAATGAGAGATGTCCAATAATTCATGACCCCCTAGACCACCGTTACCTACCTGAAAACAACTTTTAAAATTTAAAACTTTAACTTTAAACATTTAAAAAACCCGCATTTGTAACATTATAAATTTTCTTTATTAATTTTTCAAATGTGTCCAATAATTTATGGCCATCCTATAAATTAACTAAATCTACTAATTTGTTTTCTTTCTCCTAAAGCAATCACAATAAATCTGTAATTAGAAACAGTTAACTCCAATAATTATAAGAGTACGTGGGAAACACTCAATTTCTGGTGAGACAAGATACCCGGGATTAGGAGAAGATATCCGTGACCTCCATTTTTTCATCAGTTCACTGAACGTTCTCGAAGCTGTTTCCCAACATCTAACTTCTTTTATGTATGAAGGATAGTTAGAGGTAGCAATTATCGAATGGCAGATTCTTGAAAAAAAAAAGGAAAGATGTATGACGAGAAGGTAAGAGAGGATACATTGTTGCGAGCGAATGGTGGGAAAAGCATTTCAGTCGGAAAAAAGTGCGATAAAAATTCTCCTCACGTGCCTAGCGGTCTGGACACCTAGGCGACGTTATTGCACACACACTTAAGAATTGCTTCATCTCTTGAAAGAATTTGATACATCTTGGTCGGGGCGCCTGGCATATTGCTTTTGATATTGCCTCACACCTTCTCTCATGAAACAAAGATCTTCTGCTTCAAGCAATTTTTTTTTATGTTTGACATGTCAGCAGAGTCAGGATTATAGATAATGATTGAGATGGTTTGTTTAATGGAATGAAATGGCTCTAAATCCTCAGGGGCTGCAAACTGTCAAACATTTATCTGTAGGCAGCTGTGCAATTGGAGGCAAACTCCATGGCGCACATTTGAGATGAAACCATTTTCGTACAACATTCTCAAAAAATACAAAGGCTAGATTGTTTCAAAATTAATTATTGCATCGAAAGTACTCTGTTAAACAACTTATGAGGTTAGTTCAGTTTTGTATAACAAAGTAAACACTCTTATTTACAGTATTACAACCATTTCGAAAGAAAATTCAAGACAATTCAAATCCTGGCTCGTTTCAAAATTAATTATTGCATTGAAAGCAATCTGTTAAAAAACTTGTGAAGTTAGTTCAGTTTTGCCTGAAAAATGTGCACACTCTTAGCTACAGTTTAAAATAATGAACTTTAAATTTAAAAAAGGGTAGTTGCGTCTTGAATACATAAAAGCGTCAAAATATATTCACTATGTAAGTCATTAACACTATCTGTTCTCCATAGAAATTTCAAGAATTTATGATCATCTTGCGCAATACTCTTCGCCTTCTTTATATCTCCAAGAAATGAAATTTTGAATTTTCTAAAATTAGAATCACATGAAGAATATTAGTATTTAAATTTCGACCTGTTTCCATGTAGTCATTAAATGATACTTGTTTAGATTTCGGACTACGATTAAAAACTATGCAATATTTAGTTGTATCCTTCTCGGCTCTAGCTACAGCTCTATGAGGCCCTAAATGTTTATTTTCATACCTATTATATTTCTCAATTATCCCATTTGTTTCTTGATCTTTATTTATCTCTTAATATTTCTTCAAATTTCACTTGGACTAACATAAATTTTTTCTAATTCTCTTAACCAATTTTGTCGAGATTAAAAATGTTTAGCAATCCAAATTAATTTGTTTCATATCTCCAATAACAATTTTTTAGATAAATAAAACTCTTTTTTCTCTCTAATTCCTATGTACTATTACGGTAAAAGAGTTTCTCTTATGGAGTTCCGTCTTGATGCGAAGCATCCTTGTACCTCACATCTAATTTAATTAAACTTTAAAAATGTTGAAAATTATTAGGGGAGTTATTTCAGCTCAATAATTACTTATAAACTTTGAATTTAGCTTTGAAGTTTGAATTTTTAGCAGCGGTTTTGAGAAATTTTAAGTGTGGTTAGTAATTTAGGATGTTGGCCAGTTTTTCGGACCTTCTACAGCTTTTAGTCATGATAAAAATCTTGGAATTAATTTTTTATAGAATTTAGAAAGCAAATTTCTTGGCAGAACACGGATACTCAAGGTAGCATTTTAAAGAAGGTATAAACGGAATTAATTTCGAGTGATAAATGGGTCCAAATTTGCATCTATGGAGTTTAAATACCGGAGATTTTTAACTTCTGGGTTATTTTGAAAGACGTATTTAAGCATTCTTTCGGGTCTCTTTCGAGATCGGGGTTGTTGGGCTGTAGTTTTTATCCGAAAAAATTTCATATGATCCAAAATAGGCTCAATTTTTAAGTGCTTGTTCAATTGCCGAGGAGAGTCTACTATTCTCATTAATTCTTTACTTAATAAACTTTCAATTCAACTATTTCTGCAGGTTTTTCAATGAAGCTTTTTCCCAAATGGGCGATACATAAAGCATAATTGGTCTTAAAACAGCTTTGCAGAGCAGAAGTTTTTGCTTATTCACTAGCTTATTCTTTCTAGAAATTAAGCGTCCGAACTTTAAGCTCACAATTTTTGGTTTGTCAAGCGCAGGTTTGATATGATTATCAAACAATATATTTAGCGTCAAGAAATAGCCTTAAGTTCTTCTATCCATTTACAAAGGGGGCGAGTTGGCCAAGAACATGGATAGGGATTTATGGAGGCAGTTTATATTCGCTTTTCTCTTAGGATTGTTAGCGAGGGTTTTGGTAACCCAAGACCTCACACAGTCGTTATCGCAAAGGCATTTCGTTTGACTACTTATTTCGGATTTATCATCCGGACAGCTGGCATAAACAGAGAAAGATAGCAGTTGACCTTAAAAGGGAAGAATTACATTGCACTTGTTCTTTAAGTTCTAGTGGGGAATTTGGAGTCTTTTTTTTCTTTCTGTTCATTAAAATGGATTAGTCTAGGTTGGGACATGGCACAGAAACAATTTCTCTCTTTATATATTTCCTCATTAGAGTTTTAAGGAAAACACTTGCAGCACAAGTTACGCGATTTCAATGCTTTTATTCACTCATTAGCAGAAAACTTTTAAAATTAGAAGCACTTACTGAAAGAATGCTCATCTCTTGTATCTTTGCAAAAAATAGATTTGTTATAATTCTTCTCTCCAGACACATAAACTTTTGAAACATTTTTTTAGATCGGAATAATTTTTATTACCGTAGTTTCCTTCATATCGGTCTTTTTATTTAAAAAATAACTTTTAACATTTTTTTAACTTTTGCGAGTCGTTTCGTGAAAGCTGATTCGGGCATCGATTTATCTTCTACTTTTAATCCATTGTCGCATTCACTGCCTAATTTCTAAAGTTTATACCGTCTTTTCCCATGTTTACCAAACAATATGCCTTTTTAGCTAGAGATCAAGCTAACTGTTGATTTTATCCGCCACAATTAACCCTTTAACTAGTTTATTTTCTCTACTGTCAAATTGGATGACACTTTCTTGGAAATGGGTCAATTGGGCCCACAATTTCCCAGCAACTGTGTTGCTGGGAAGCAAACTTACCATTACTTAAACTCTCGCGAATAATGATTATTTCTCAATAACTACGATGCGTTCTAATTATCCTATGAAACTGCATGTTAATTCGTAAAATCTATTTTTAACTATACTTTATTAGGGAACGAGTCCAAAAAATTTTCATTCTCTTTGTAAATATTATACATACTGATATTCTTATAAAGAAATTATTACTTCTAATTAAAGTGAATGCATTTAGATAAGAGACATATGGGTCTTTCTCACGAAAAAAGGTACAAAGAGCTAAAAAAAAATAATTTTCAAAAGTATGTAAAAAATCTTAAAAATTGCATGGATGTTTCCATTTAAGCTTAATAAATACCATTATATTAGTGGTCAAGCTTTCTACTTTATTTTTCACTGTTTTTTATAGTTTTATAATTTTTGACCTGTCTACGAAGGAGGCATGACAGTCAAGGGAACTTTTACATTTTAAAAGAAAGCATAATTAATTAATTATTGGGCACATTTGGTACAGGTTTATTTCTTGTATTAAACAATAAATTTAGTTCTTAAGAATCTGTGCAAGAAAACTTAACATTTTAAAATAAATAGCACTTTTTAAATAATGGCACTGACTGTGAATTAGTTAAATAATATTTACAAACAATTTCAAATAAATGAAAGTCAACATTTTGCAGGAAAATAATTAATTATATACTAGGTTAAGGAATATAATATATTTATTTATTAATAATCAATCTAGGAAGTCTAGATTGTTTATTAATATCTCGTTTATTAATTACTCGTATTAAGTTTTTCTACTCTCTTCTCTTCTGAATTTGAGCATCTGACTGCTTTGTCTTTTTATTTTTTGATATTCCCATTTTTTTAAAAATAAATTTGCCCATTGAAATGTTTTTTATACATTATTAAAGCTTTAATATTATAAATATTCTATATGAATTGCTTACCTTAATTCTTTTCGAGAATAGAATTTCATTTTTAATTTTAAAAAATACAAAAAACATCATTACATTTCATTAAAAATATGTACCAAAGAACTTTTAATTCATATTATTTTAATTTATCTAACTACATCATGATTTCTGAGATTTTGTTTCATTCATGGAAAATGTCATCCCGTCTGTGGAGTTTTGAATTTTTGAGTGCTTTGGTTTTTACATGGCTAAAGTGGTACACTTATTTTTTATTAAATGCGATACTAAACCTATCTAACGTTTGTATTTTAATTATAAATTAGATTTTTGTTAACTGATTTATGATGTCCACGGAGTGGACGCGGAGAACTTTACCAATCTCTTAATGGAACAAATAAATTTCAATATATTCAATAAATTCGCTATGGAACGAAAATTTTTCCTTAAAGAACAAATTGTCTGCCTCTCTTATAAACTCTTTCATGATGATTTGACATGAGCTGCCATTTATGATATTTTTTAAAGTTATTTTCTTTGTCCATGAAGGGAAACTTATTTCTCCAGGGACAAAGTGTAAAAAATGAATTCCTAAGTAAAAATTGTATATTTAAAAAATATGAAGTACCTTAACTAGAGACTTTAAATTAGTTAATACTGAAGAAAAATAGTAATTGTTTTTTAATTGTTTGAATATCAGTAAAAATTGTGTTTCAGATGTAGGGACGTCCACGGAGGGGACTTTTGTCTTATATTCATTGAAAAATGAGAGTTAAATAGTAAAAATATTTTAGTAGAAACGTATTGAATAGCTTTCTTAAAACTTAACCCTGTAAGTGGCTATTTATTTTGATCTAATAGCTTTAAAATCTTAAAATTTGCTTTTAAAGTTAATAATTGGATCTTTATTGAATTTAATCACTCTTAAGAATATTTTATCACTGGTAGTTAAGGACACTATATACATAAACATGAATTATCTACTTTTGAACTCAAGAGGAGAAACGGAAAAATACGGCTCAAACGCTTATAGGGTTTAATTATACATATGAACAAAAATATTAGGACATCTGTTGCAGTTTCTAATTTTTATCACCCCGGGACTGTAAGAAGCACCTTTTCATGAGAATGACCCGAATGTGGTGTCGTATTGATTCTACTAAGAGTCCATAGAACACTAGAAATGTTAATGAGTTACACTTCATTTTTTGTATCGAATTTTAACGTCTACGAATGACGTAATTTCAGACTATATGTGTAAAAATGCCATAATTCGATGCACGAGTAAACTCGGGATAACCAGTTAAGGGGTTATATCGCACACCAATTTAAGGTTTTGTACCTCACGCTGTCACTAGTTCTCAAAGGTCGTGTTTAATCTCGAAATGAACTGCACATAACTTTCACATTATCTGATTTATTGCTAAATCGAAACTAATTGGGACACTCTTGTTGGAGAGTAGGAGGAGGTTGGAATTGTTTTGAAATTAAAGCTTTGAGTTTCATGTAATTACCGAGTTCTTCTTCAGTCACAAATTCCATCATTAAATTTGTGGATTATCTCCTAGTAAACTCAGAAGAATTTCGGCATTTAATTCTTGGGATACATTTTTTGTGTCAAATTATTTTTATAAAGATTGAAGAAGCAAGTTAGATTATCTTTCTTTCTACGCTTTCTTATAAAATCTTCTAGTTTTATTTTAACCGCGTAACTTAAAAGCCCGAGAATACTCGTGCATCGAATTATCGCATTTTTAGTCTTGAAACTAATATTTAACCATTAATTAGCTTAATAATTTTACACAAAAATTACGTAGAATCTATAAATATCTACAGTATTATATGCCATCTGAGTTCTTAGATTTGTTTTTTCTAATTAATTTTAATTTAATTTTTTCTAATTCCAGCTTAAATTCTTAATTTAGCTTCTCTTTTAGCAATTAAAAATAGTAATTAGTAAGTTTAGTAAAAAAAAGTGGTAAATTTAGTAATTAAAAGTTAGGAATTTTTTCCCTCAATGAAGCACTGGGTAACATTTTGCACAAAATCAATATCACCTTTATAAATATATAAGAATTTTCATTTAGATTTTTTTCAAATCTGTAATTTTTTAAACATTAGGTACAGACAAACCCAAGTCTTTGACTTTGAGGCTTAACTTGTTTTTCTTTTACCTCTTGATAACAGACCTTTCAAAGCACAATAAAAATGAGCAAAAAAAAAAAAAAAATCAACTCAATTAACAAAACTAACACCAAAACTATTGCCTGACCAAAACTAACTTATAGAATGTTACTATCTCAACACAGATAACTAGAACAAAACTATTACTTCGACCCAAATAACATACACAACATTATTTGCTCATCACAATTAACAATAGACATCGCTTTTCCAATAGGACACAAATTCAAATACAAAACTCGCACTTGCTTTAGCCGAATTCGAAGACTCTAACATTGCACCATTACTAAATACTGCAAAAAATTGGCATCGAAAATTTTCACACAACCCTCAGATAACAAAAAACAGCATTCCACATAACTACCTAAAAAGCCGCTCCTGAATCGCATACTCAACATTGGGGGAGGAGGGTCTCCTGGAGGAAGGAGACACTTCTTCCCCTACTCCCCCTGATACTCTACTCTCCCCCTTCATCTCTGGATTTGTGGGGGGTCGTGGAGACGAGACGCTCTCTCTAGGCGTGACCTACTTATCTCGCAGGTCACGCTCTAGGAGGCGCCTTGGTTTGTGAGGGGTCAGAGCAGGACCAGGGACAGAGGCTGGGTGAAATTGAAAACACTTTAGTGAAAGCCGAATAATATGCAGCGTTCCAACTAAAGGGGGCGGAGAGGACGGTTCCCCCCGGGCGGGAATTCGAAAGGGGCTACAAAATCAGGCATGCAGGAAAACGATTTTATAAGAGAAACGGCAACTAGCTCAATAATTGTGTACAAAAAAAGAAATAAGTAATGTAATTAATTCGTATTTTTCGCCTTTTGTTGGTAAATTGCCGATGTCAGAAAAAGAAGGCTGGGGTTGGGCACGCGATTTCGCAATCTATCTTCAGAGATCGAGGATGTTAAAGGAAGAATTACATTACTTAAAAAAATGTTTCCCCCCTCGAATTTATTATTTTTTAAATTTAAATGTTTACGTGTCCTTTGTAACTTGTAAAGGAAGGGCGGCATGTTGCCAAATCGCCCCTGACGGCAAAAGTTGCAGCTACGCCACTGATAATATGTACAAATTATGGCGAGAGAAAGAAAACATAATTTAGTAAATAGGGTCTAGTCTTGCGCCCTCTGCATGCGTGAAAACTTATCAGTATTAGTGATCACATTTAAAATTAGATCAGCTGCATACCTACATAAAATGGCGCCCAGGGCAAATACAAAAATAGCCCCCACCCGGCTTTTCTTAAAACTGCAATGCGCATAACCCTCTCCCAAATACTTTATGTCAGGGAGTGCTAAGACTGAAATTACAATTATACTGAAATAATAATACATAAAATATTTTTGAACAATTATGATATAGCCTTCTTCATATCTGTGCAGGTTCAAGATTTTTAACAATCCTGATTTTTTGTGTGGTGAGCATGGAGATGTTGACCATTACTTGACTTCATGTATGTATACCAAGGACTATCATTTACCACTTCCGACAGGTGCTGCTCGGACTCACTGGACTAGAAAACTTTGTAAAAACTATTTATTTTTAAACAGGTTGTTGAAGTCAATTTTTGAAATTTCTAGGGAAATTTGTGATGATTTGCAGCGTTTGTTATCTGAATTGTATATATATATATATATATATTGTTATGTAAGTAATCCCTTGATTGAGTTTCTATTTTTTTATCATTATTATTATCCATTTTTGTTTCTTGTGTTTTGCAACGTTGGTTTTGTTTTGTAGCACCGTTGGTGCTTTTGTGTTGTATGTGTTTGTGTATGTTTTTGTCTGTGTTTCTGTGGCATTTTTTTGCACGTAGCTCTGTAATCCATAACCTCCAAATATTGTAACTTTTTTCTTTCATGACTGGTCTGGCTCCTCCCCGTCGATTCTTGCTGACTCTAAAACCTTTGGGTGAGTCGGTCGGCGTGGGCTATGTATGTATGTAACCAGCTGGTTCACACATCAAATTAATTATATTAATTTCGTAACGTCAAATAACTTTCGTAGTAACACACAGAGAAAGAAACTATTGCACACATAAGCTGTATCTGAAAAAATTTCTTGGTGGTAAAAATATATCTGTATATATGTAGCAATTTTTTTAGACATTATATATATATATATATATATATATATATATATATATATATATATATATATATATAAAGTCACATATTATTCTAATGGTTATTGCAATAATAATATTTATTAAGTAATTAGAAATTTTGTATTCATTTAGTTATATCGCGTAAATGAATAGCATAAATTAATAACTACAGATATTTTAACTCTTAAAATAAGGATAATTTTCTTATGAATCACTTAAAAATATCTATAGCTTTAGAAATTATGGAAATCTCCTAAGAACTCACTTAATGCTCAATACACCTTATGCTTAAAATCAAACAAAGAGAGAAAGACTTCAGAGTTTGAGAATAAAGTAAAGTTGTTGATTAAAAAGTTATATGAGATATAACGATATTTTTCAACAAAAGGAAAGTAAAATACTTAAAGATTTAATGGAAACAATGAAATAGGCTTGTCTAAAATTACAATAGTAAAAACTATTGTTGTAAATTATATTTAAACATATTTTTTAAAATTTGCTAACATTTCGAAAAAATTTTAGAACTAAATTTAAAAATAGATAGGATAATTTAGGAGATTTTAAGATGGGGTAAATTTTTTTGTGCGATAATATTTTCAAGTTATCACACACAAAAAAAATAGGAATTTAGCTTTTTTTGATCCGTCTTTGGCAACTTAAAGCGAAACGACCAGCCATATAGTGCGCCAACGGGCAATCGTTTTTAGTATGAGTAGAGATAACTGTGCAACGAGACGTCTCTTTCATCTAAAAGACGGCATAAGGACATATCACACAAAGAGTTTTAAAAAATTCAGAAATATTTTCCAATTTTTTAAATGAAATTTTGCTAAATTCGCTAGAAAATTTCATACATTATTATTTCAACCACTTAAAAAGGGTTTAAATAAGAAATTCAAACAATTGTTTGTGTGAAAATTTTAATATTTTAGATAAATATAACTCAAAAATACATTCCATTAATATCGTACTTAAAAATTAAGATAAAATATATACAAATAACTTAATCCACTGAAAAATTCCCACAAATGCAAATAATAATGAACAAATTATATACACTACTTTTTATTCCTAGAAGCTCTAAATATTGACAACTTGGAGTGGAATGTATTCCCTTTACACTTTACCAAATAAGTATAAATATTTCTTTCCACTCTGCTCTTTGAAAGTATGAATAGTAATTTAATCCTAATTATTTGTCACAAACTTCGGGAGAAGCCGATAGCCAATCGGTAGGAATACGGAGCATTTTAGTTTCAACCATACCGCGAGAAACCTCTTGATATCCTGTGAGGTTAACAATATACTATTGTCTCCCCTTAACTAAAACGATCTGAGGGTGGTCGAGTATATCCCCCTGCCCCTAC